>CABHPP010110183.1:0-41041 GCA_902168425.1 Peromyscus attwateri | reverse complement strand
AATCATTGACACTGCCCCCCATTCTCCCCTTCTCAGTCTCACTTATTCTCAATGCTTTCTAAATGCTGAAGTAACGAAGTACAGCCTGCTCTGACAAGGATCTCATCCCATGGAGACATAGCCAGGGACCCACTTCACTTAAAGTATGTGGTGGTCTCACCATGGCATTCTTCTTCACAATGCTAATCCTTCCCACTTGTGTGTTAAACAGTTTTCTACTTTCTTAGTTTAACTGCCCCAAATTCTTGATTAGCCATTGGTGCACTTTGGAGTTCAGGGAATGAACCATTTAGCGTAGAGCACTCTAGTAAGCAGTAGCACAGGAAACAGCAAAGACCAGATCTGCTCTGTGACCAGCACAATTGTGCCATCTGGTTTCCAGTGGCGCCTGGGGACCAAGAGGCCAAATGAGCAAACACATCAAGTCCAAAAGCACTTCCCAGGCATCAGCATCTGTTCTCAGCGGGCATTATTTGAGATTGTACATTTTTCCCTTAAAAGAAATTGATTTCCAATGCTTATGATGGATCATCTTTCTTCTTTCTTATCTTAATTTAAATTCATGACTGTAGTAACTCTTCAGCAATTGTCACACACTCCCAAATACTGTAGCTAGTACATCTGACTGGATCATTAAGTGCTGACTGAAGGCACATCTCTCAGTGTAAATCTGCAGCTTCATTGCTAAGCTACCCTGATCCTTCCTGCAGGTACCTGACTCAACTCCCTGCCCTATGGGAGGATCCATTTGTACTCAGATCCCTTGCACACGCCTGGGGTGTGTTTGATGCACAGAAGATGAAGGAAGGAAGGGAATGAAGGAGGGAGGGAAGAAAGGAAGAAAGGGAGGGAGGGAGGGAAGGAGAAAGGGAGGGAGGAAAGAAAGAAGTAGGGAGGAAAGAAGAGCACCATGGACTTTTTGCTCACATTTACTTCGAGTCTATTTTATGTTTTAATAAATATCTTCTGAAAGCTAAATTTGAAAGTTTTGAGAATTTCAACAAAACAACCTTACAGAGCTAACAAAGAAGGTATATTCATCATAGGTAATGTGGACATCCATATTTTGAAATATATTGCAATAGGGAAAAAAAACAATATGACCATGTTTTAAGAATGTATTATGTGACCTAGAGAAATTCCCAGGATAGAACATAAACTAAAGGATCTGGTTTATATTTTGCATAGGGTATAAAACCAAATTATTCAGGAAATGATGTATTCACATACACATACAACATCCACCTATGTATAAATACTGTAAGGGTACAAATCAAAACATCTTAGCAATGCTTGTTTCTACTGTGTGTGGATTATGAATTTTTTAATATTCATGTATATATACTCATCATTGCAGAAGCAAGCATTTTTATTTTATAAATTATTTGTAGGCTACATTTCATACTACCATGCTTTGGTATTGCCTGGAAAACATGACTCTGGAGACTTGCGGCACCACAACCAGGTCTTAAATCTCTGAAGATTTCATTTGCAATGACTTATTTATTAATTTGTTGTTGATTTTCCTGGAAATAAGGTGGAAGAAAGGTAGCGTGGCCAGAATATAATGTAAGAGTACCTGTGTCTTCTCCTTTCCCAGAAGACCCAGAGGAGAAAAGCAGTTTTCACAGTATTTTAAAAGACCAAAAGGGGTTCTAATTATTTAGATAAACTACCCTTCCTCTTCTCATAGGAGAGACCCTGAAACGAATTCTGTTCCCTGTGCCATGAGAGAAAAAAAATAACATGCCACACTATAAATTAAACACTATAGTATTTGATGTTTCAAGCTGTATACCATTGTGTATTTCCCAAGAATAAACAAAGAGGATGATGGTTTCACGGAACTGTCACTCTAATTCAGTTGTGTGTCAACATTCTGAGCATAATCAGTCTGCTAACATGGCTCGCTTCCTCACCCATCCTCCTGTGTATGTTATCAGTCTTCATTAAGACAATAGTCACAGATCACTGGCTTTCATTAATACAGAATAATTTCCTCCAGTTTCAGTCCCTGATTGGGCTCTAAATATCTTAAGTGCATCTATTTTCTGCAGGATCTTGGTGTATGAAAAATAGGCTACCACACAGAACTTTAGAGGGGGATGAAAAGCCTTTTATTACTTTCTCGTACCAACAAGAGTTTAGAATGTAAATTCCACAGGACAAGAGGTTATTATCTGCTTGCTCACTGATCCGTCTCAGGTGCCAGGAACTGGACCTGAACATGGCATGCTCTTGTTAAGGGACGAAAGCAATTCAGTCTCTACAACTTCATTTGCATCCGAGAAAGAATGAAGCCTTGCTTAGGGCATCCCCTGACTTGGTATAATGGCTGCCACTGAATCACTGAACATGGCTCTCTGCAGATGGCTTGGGAAAACATGTTTCTCTCAGAGAAGGCATTGTGACAGTCGGTCTGCAGACTCTGCACAGGGAAGAGGCTCCGATCCCTAGGAGTGGCGAAAGCTTTGGTTGTGCTCACAGTTCCCAATCCCTTGGTGGAGCTGGTCTGAGATAATGCATGGAACTCATACAAAATCTGTAAGGGGTTTTAAAATCTGAAGACAGTAAAGTCTTTTGGATCCCATAGGAATCACTGGCTCAGGGTAACCTACATTTTCACCATTAGATACCATGTCCCTTTCAGTCATTCCCTGCTTCTGGGAAGCTGGACTTGTGGATGTTATCCAGAACCAATCTAACTGACCAATGAGGAGGTATCCATGTTTGTTACCAAACTTTGTGATGCTGTATACAGTGTCCAGCAAACAAAGATCTTCATTGGTCAGAAAGGTTATTTTAAAAAAAAGTGAAAAAATTTTCTCTCATTTGATTTATATTACATTTTCAAATGTCCAAGTTATTAAAATAGACTTATTAAATTGTTTAGATCTAACTATTTGGTAAATGTATCTGAGAGGTATTTCTTTTGACCTGAAGGTACAGAAGAAAAATTATAAAGATGCCTACTGCAGCACAATTTCAGATACATTAAGAATTCTTGGGCGGTGGTGGCACATGCCTTTAATCCCAGCACTTGGGAGGCAGACTCAGGTGGATCTCTGTGAGTTCGAGGCCAGCCTGGTCTACAGAGTGAGATCCAGGACAGGTGCCAAAGCTACACAGCGAAACCCTGTCTCAAAAAAACAGGGAAAAAAAAAAGAATTCTAACATGGTGCCTCTATGGCAGTGGTGTGGGATATAGTTCTGAGACCCCAGGTCTCTCAATGTTCAATGTCTCACTACTGCTATAGATCTTAGCGCATTTAGAATATATATATATATATATATATGTATATATATATAACATATATATGTATTATATAAATTCAATTGAGATTGTTTACCATCTCCTTTAAAGGACGCACTTTATGACCTAAGTTGACACCTCTGAATGGCCAGCACCATTACTCTTTGGGGCCATTCTTGACTAAACTTAGGGTCATTTGAACATCAGCACTGTGATTCCATGGTAGTCTATATGACGTCCATGGTGGCCACTCAGTATCAGGCAGGGACATAGCCTAGGCAGCTTTGATACCCTGCACCCAAGGGTGATTGACAACCTGAGCAGGACAGCACGGGACAAGAGCTTTCATGACTCTATTCAGAATGGTGCACAATTTAAAATTCATGAGTTGTCTAAGTCTAGAATTCTTCTTGAATATTTTTGGATCCATAAAAAAAAGTGCAATCATATTCAAGGTTGAACTATTGCTTATTGCTTGGGTCGGAATCAACTAACCACCTGTTAACCAGATACTTGTAGACAGGATGACAGCTCCTAGCTTTAGACCCCTTCCTTGGCATGGGGAAGAGGCAACATTCAAGACAAGCTCAACGGTCTTGCTGCCAGGAACTGGTTGATTCACCACCTCCCAACATCTGCTCCCAGAAAGTGTCCAGAGCCAGACACGTTACCTCAATCACAGAAGCTGAGGTCAGAGCAGCAGGAGGCCTGAGCAGCTGACACCTGGCACTGGCACCAGCTGGGGCTCTTCTTCTGTCAACGCCCCCATGCCACCCAACCCTTACCCTACACTCAGGAGTAGGGAATAATTTACTTATCCTACAGCATCAGCTATTCAACTGGAGAAGCTGCTTCCTGGATCATTTCTTATAGCCCATGAATATTTATAGAGGAATCAGAGATGAGAATAGTGATCAGGGCTAGAAGCGTGGCCAAGATGTAGCACCACAACTCAATCTGGAGAAAGAGAGAAGCAGCCTTGCAGCCTGCGGCTGGGAAAAGCAGAACATTTGGAAGTCCTGATGGGAAGGGAGCCTGGACTTGTTCTTTGAGCAGAACTCCCACAGCCACACCTGCTTTTCTCCACCCACACCACCTCCCTCCACAGAAGGGGGTTCCTGGCTTCTCTGCTTAACTACAATATTGAGGTTCCTCATGCACATACTCTGAAGTTAGCATTGACTTCAATATTCTATGGTTTTTAAGTTATAAAAATTGACTCTACTTTGTATTAAAAGAACAATACTAGCTATGTGTGCATAGTGTTTGTATCTATTCGCAGATAATCAGAGGGTGAAGCACTCCTTCACTGCTGCTTAGATAGAAACAAACTTGAGAGTTGACGACGCTCTCCTGACTCAGCTCTGTAAAACTTCAAAGCAACTCTGGAACGTCATGTGATCACGCGTGGATGCAGATGAGCTGCTGCACTCCAAGACAAGGCAGGTCTCTCCCAACATTTACACCTAGAGCAGCCAGAGTGTTAGATGCTAAGATCCCCTGGTCTCTAAGAATGTGAAGCCCCAGGTTTCTGTCACTGCTTTTCAAATTGAGCTGCAAGTTTGGTGAACAGAGCACAAGTGCTAATAAGGAAGGAGTTTTTAGGCTCGGCAAGTCTCTCCAGATAAATGTTGGAAAAAAATCATTCAGTTAGTTCATTCCCCAGAGGACCTACACAAAGCATACATTATCAAGCGCATTCACCCATTGTTATTAATTTCACGACAGCTTCATCAACACACATCATTACTGCTACATCATAGTAACGACAGAGGCTGCGTACCTGAGAACAAGAATAATTTCTTTTGATGAGGCTATGTGTGCCAAGGACAGCCAGTGAGAGAACAGCTAGTTCAAATCTGCTCCCCAGGGTGTGCCCCCACCAAGAATACACATCTTCTGTCAGTGGGTTAATCTCAGGTCGTTTGTTCCCCGACCAAACAGATGGAAGTCTGTATTCTGTACAAGTCTCATACACAAAATAAATTTGGGAAATTGGGATTAAGGACTCAGCGGCTCTCAGTTTGGGCTGGGCGTTTGAATCAGCTGAGGGAGGTCAAGCTATCATTGTTCTCTGGCCTCACTAACTGGCTCAAAATGTCCTTGGGTGAGAGTAGCTAACAGCAGGCTTTAGAGCTTTGCAGGTGCCTCTCAGGTGGCAACAATCACAATGGGGGACAATCTATGGCATGGGCTCACTTTCACGGGCAACCCTCCCCAGCAGGTCCCATTAGCTCATTTGCATCACAGCCGGCACCATGTTCTGCACCAGGCAGGTAGCACACCTCATGAACTTCAATGCCAGAATGGACATATTTTGACCCAGTTTCCCAGAACTATTTTTACTAAATGTCTGTATGTTTTCTAAGAAGAAAATCATGAAGTCAACTAATAAAAAACAATGTAAATTTCGAAATGAAAATCACACTCAATTCAAAGGCACAGCTCTAGGTAAGGTGATTTTTTATATGGGTTTTCGTTCCACTGAGGCCCTCCTCGTGTGGCTTCTGCATCTGTGTGAAGATGTTTCTGTAGCCATGCTGGAACCCAAACCTCCTCACTGTTCACGTTCTTCCCTTCCTTTCACATTGCTAATCTATCCTGAAATGGACTGAGCTAGCAAAGGTCAGGCCAGCGTGAAGATGAGTATCCATGGAGCTGGCCATAGTCCTGTTGTCGATCTAGAGACCCAAGGCTCTTCCAAAGCCAGATAAGATGCCTGATAGAATAATAGGGAGGGTATGTAAGAGCCAGAGAGATGGTTTACAAAGGCAAGCTTCACGGGCTGAAGATTTAAAGCTACTTAAACCGGAAGAAGAGAGGCTGAAGTATGACTTAATAATACTTGAGACACACTGGAGATGAGGGAATTTGGCCTGTTGGCCGTCTATTTTCCAAAGCAGCTAGAAAGAGAGAAGCAGAGTGGGCCAGGAAGAGCAGGCCTTTAGAGGAGAGGTACTTAATGACCCTGGATGCTAAGGCATGCTGACTGCAGTTGGTAACTGAAGGAAGGGCGAGACTTCAGCACTATCATTTCCAGCGGAACAGGGGAAGGCTGTCAAAACACACAGGCTGTGGGACTCAAATGAAACGGAATCTCTCTCTCTGGAAACAAGCGGATAAGATGGGATTTTGGGAACTTGTTCCCTCTCTGGAAGTGGTATAAACACTTTGAAAAGCAAGATTCTTAAATACTGAACATCAGGATTCATGAAATGTGTGAATTAACTCCCCCCTTTATGTTACAAAAAAAGTATATGGCAAAATGCTTTTACACCCAGAGTTAGCTCCCCACCCCCACCTACCCACCTACCCCACCCCCCACCCCCGCCCCAATACTCTGTATGTATTAGATTTACTAACTGAAAGTGGGAAGTCCAGGCATTCAGATCTCAGCTACTGTACTGGCTGAAAGCAAAATGATGAGGCTAATGATTAGCAGTTCATAGTAATCAAGGTAGAATCGTGGGAAGATAAATGGGTTTCAGCTTGTGTCCACTTCTCAGGCAAGTATCTCAACAGGTAGCAAGCTGGTGGCAATCAATCCTACAGATGACTGGGGACTGCCAGCCTCAGTGTCCTCCCTGACTTCCCACTCTGGAGGCCTTTGCTCAAAATTCCTGGATCCTGCCTGTAGCCACCCCTACCTAACAACAAGAATCTGTTGTTAGGTAGGCCTGCAGAGGGACTGGAAGACTTACTAGGGTACCCTTAATCTCCCCTTTGTGACTCATAATACAACAAAATGCTCTTGAAAATCGGGTAAATTTAAAGCCGTGAATTCCCAGGCACTCCATGGACAAGTGGAAATCACTTAGCAGGAAATCCACCAGAGAAGCAGTTTCTTTAAAGCCTATCTGAGTTAAAAAGGAAAAAAAAATAAAGAAATTGTATACTTCAGTTTTCTTTGAGCCAACTTGCTGTTGACTCACTTGATAAAAATGAACATGTTTTCTACTGTATTCTAAACACAAAGCTAAAACCAGAGGTCTGGCTTTCCTACCCCAGGACCCAGTAAATCACTGCATTTATGGTGAGTAGTGTGAGAAGGGAAGGGATCTGAATGTGAACGTGGGGTATTGCCCACTGTCGCTGTCAGGAAACAAATGGGCGTTATAGGAACAAGAGAGGAAAGGCAGGGTCCTAAGTATCAATAGAGTTCTGAGCAGCCCAAGAACAGTTCAGAGCAGGTATGAGGGGCTCTTTAGAAATGCCTATGGGGAAGCCTTGGTCTTGTCTTCCAGAGATAGAATGGGGAAGCTGACACTCTCAATGTGAGTCTCTTGCCTCCTCAGTGCAAGGCCTGCTGAGGAAGACAGGTGAGAGAGACCCACTTCTAAAAAAGTCCTGGGGCCGAGTGGGCAGTCTGTTGAGGTGAAGTGCCCAACTTCACTCACCTGGTGGCCAGAGATTTCACTGAGCATATTCACAGCCTGCTTCTGTGGCACTAAAGAGAGAGGAGGAACCACAGGCACTGGTTGGAGCTGGCCTTTTCACCAATCTTCAAGGTCAGAGAAAATTTAAATCTATTTTCTAAATATGAAACAATACAATGCTTACTTCATTCGAGCACAGCTCCTGTTAGGTATGCTTATAAAACCAAGGGGAGACACAGTGTCTTAAGGCTGTGGCATTCAAGATCTGTGAGTGTTTCAAGGAATAAGGATGTTCTGGATGGTCACTGCTCACTATTTCAGGTATCATGCCTACTTTATGAGCGCCTTCTCAGTTTCTCAGTCTAGACATGGTCTGGGCTCCTACCCTTGCTAGGCGAATCACAGTTTCACCTGAATAGCAATGTACTCATTCTGTGTGGGCATCCTAAGACCAGCCACATTTCCTGCTGACGGTAACTTGATCATCTTACTGTTCTGCTGTGCGTCACCATAGACATGGTTAAGGAACTCTTTCTGCAATAGAGGAGCAGCCACAGCAATTGTCTTGAAGGTCTCTTGATCACCCAAAAGAGAAATGTTGAGTTCATGGCAGTTAAAAGGATCTGTGAATTATCACTTAAGATAGTAGTTGTATGGTAGTCAACATTAATATGGTACCTCTCATTCACAACAAGATCCTCACTATTCAGTGAGTCTTAAATGACAGGCAATTAAACTCCTGAGCCTTCAGGGAACACGATATCTGAGTCTGAAGGCAAGCAAAGCTTCAATCTCCTCTCTGTTTATAACTATATTTTACAGTAGCAACATCAGGGCTGGAAGTCCAGTCACCTGCTTATGTGACAATGGGCCTAGGGATCACATGCTCCTAGCATCACCTCTCACTGACGTCACTGGAGCAATCTTCCAGAGCGAACTTTTCTCGAATACAAACACAGAATGATTGATTGTCAGTGTCAGTGCTGAGATGGACAGCCTTCCCTTCTCATTCTCACAGAATTTGATTGTGTTTGCATCTTGGTGTCCCATTTCCATTTTGAACCGGTGGCAAAGTGAGTAACTTTCAAAAAAGGAATTATTTGTATAGAAGATGATTAAATTCCAGAGTTTGGCTTTGCAGAGAGTGGGGAGGGACAGTAGTTGCAGTGTTAAACCCTTAACTCAGGCCAATCATTGATCTTGTATCTTCAGTCAAAATGCAAGAATCCAGCAAACTTGATCTAATCATTGTTCCAAACCTACTGTGATCCAGAGGACAAGTCATGTCCAAAAGTCCTCAATTCATCTCATGCACAGGGCTGATGCAATTAAGCCCTAGTGACCTGAAAGTGGTCCAGGAACTGAGTGGTATGATCTCCAAACGATGTCCTAAAGGGATAATTACAAGAAAAGAATATTTCTGCTGCCAACCACCTGCATCTCCTGGATGGACGATTCTACCCTCTAAGTTTCAGGTCCCAGAAAAGGAAAATGAGATGATTTGCAATTCTACAAAGCTATTTCTTATATTTGTGCGTAGGTATGAAAACAAGTATCGAGACAGATTATGCCAAGCAATCCAAGTAACCTGAATCAGAGGCTAGAACTGCAATGGTATATAAAATCTTATATGCAAATAGGAGGTGTGGATAGAACCTGGAGTGCATACATTATTCAACATTTGAATTTATGTAACTTTCAAACAGACCTAGAATACCCTGATCTTTATTCATTCCACACAGAACTCAAATAAGCAAGTCTGTGTCTCGCATGGAAATTCATGGAAGATTCGTGAAGCTCTGTTGCCTTTCCCCCAGGGAACAAAAACGAAGAGGAATGTGTAGTCACTACACACACCGAAGCTGAGTGGTCAAGGCCATAGCTGATTTGTTCCCATTCCCGTACTGCTCATTGACCCTACAAATGAAAAATGATCCATTTCAAGTGTATAAATATCTGTCCTTGTGGCTGTGCTGCTTCTGATCTACCTAGAGAGAGCCCTAGAGTTTGAACTGCTGTCCTCAGGAAGTGAGCCAAAACCAGCAAGTCATTTCATGAAGCATTACTTACCACCAGAGAGCAGAGCAAAGTCCTGGTACCTACAACCTTCCTAGCTTTTGCTTTTCAATTCTGACTGTGCACAATGCAAGTTTCTCACTTGCAGATCTCTGCTTCTTCTTCTTCAGTTAGATGGTCCTAATAATAATACATTACTATTCTGTATGCATGACAAAACACGAAAGATTAAATGAAACAATGAGTCTGATGCTTCTGATATAATAGCTTTACAATTACCAGCTTTGGTTACCGATTTTATTATTATTAAGCTAGAGTCCATCTACTCAGCTTCACATAGTTTAACCATATTTAGAATGTTTTCAAATGTTAGTTTTTTATTTCATTGCAGAGTAATGAGTGGACTTTTTGAAGCTTAATATTTGGAAATGAATATAGGGTAATTTTTGCTTGGTATATACATAGTCATTTCTCATTACTCATGGTAGGTTTTCAATTGTAACCAGAAACATTGAACAATGAGTGATGAGCCACTGCTGTAGAGGAAGCTCATGACTAGGCTCCTATAAACTTGTGGTCACATTTTGATACAACACATAATCTTGCTGTGCATTTGTTTATGACCCATTACTCAATGCATACAGTGGATCCATGGCCAGCTATGTTCTAACTAAAGCTCGAAAGAACCAGAACTATTGCTTGTATTTTCTCTACAAGGTCATCTCCACCTGCTTGCCTTAGGAACACTAAATAGCATCTCAGTACAACCCTTGGGGCAATTATAAATGGCACAATCACCATGAAAAATCATAGTCAAAGACTTTATTCTCAATAGAAAGTAAAAATAGGACAGTGTTAAGAGTGTGGGAGCTGACCCAGAAGCCTAGAGTGTTGCCTTGTCCAGCCTCTGTCTGGATCTTTTTCATGGGGGTGACTCAGATCTCTTACAGTTCTGTCCATGTGTGGGAATAACTACATGGTGCTCTGGAAGCTGATGCATTTCAGTGAATCCTTATTCACCAATGATAAGGGTCGACTTGTATGCTGATATACACTATGTGTATTTATACAGGACAAGCTATTCACTCTAAATGTAATAGGAGATGGATACCATACCAGGCTTCTCCGAACGTATCATCTGCCTTATTGTACTCCTTCTACAGTTCATTTGAGGGCTGGTGTGCAAACAAAACTTATGAAAGCACGCATAAGTAACACAGAAATTAAAACGGGGTCTGCCTTCAGAGGCCGTGTTTGTGTCTTGGATTGCAATCTCTACCATCTATTTTTAAGGGAAGGCCATTTGTAAACTCAAGAGAGCGAGCAAGTAAGCCCACCACTATCTTCGAACTTTAACCAACGCTACACAACTGAAAATGAAGCCATCAATATTGAAAGGCCTATTGGTATTCTAATGCTTGCTCCCAATTTTGCATCTCCAAAAGATATTTATTCAATGTGCCAAAAACTGGAAGCAATGCAGCAGGCCTGGGGCAATAGTGCCCTGCTCTCTGCTAGGGAGGTGTCTCAGGAATGCTCTGCCGGTGTTTTCCAGTGTGTTAAAACAGGTACTACAGCAGCTTCAAAAATGAAAGAATGGTTATTGCAGGCTTTAGTGTCATTACTGCCAGGCTAATGATGTTTGGGAATTATAGAAAACCCTGGGCTCAAGATCTACTTTTTCTGTGATAGATGCATTCATAAAAAGCTTCCAGGTGAAACAGGACCCTGAAGGGACAATGCATCAGCAGGATAGATTAAGCTCTCTGGTAATAGCAACACTCAACTCCAAAGTAGCACACTAAAGGCTTGCTTCTGGTTCTTGCAGAGTTGCATGTCCTCTTCCATTCTGTAGCCCGGCCTTAAAAGGATACCTATATTATACCTATTCACAATCAACTTCATGTCTAGGGTAGGAGGTGAGTAGGTTTCACAGAAGCAATGTGGTTGCCATAAGTACTTACAAACCCTCTAATACAAGACATAACTCCACCCAACCACTCAGATTATGAATGCAAAAGCTAAACTTCCTACTTCAGTTTATGGCAGAACATGGAAGATGCCTGTGAAGATGCCTTTCTAGGTTACAGATTTCTTCTTTCAAAAGTTTTGTTTGTTCTATTTTTGTTTGTTGTTGTTTTGGTTTTTCAAGACAGGGTTTCTCTGTGTAGCCCTGGGGGTCCTGGAATACCAGGCTAGCCTCAAACTCAGATATCTGCCAGCCACTGCCTCCCTGATTACTGGGATTAAAGGCATGAGTCACCCCACCCCATGCTGTGGATATCGCTCTATATGCTGTGAATGTGTTGCTCTGATTGGTTGATAAATACAATGATGATTGGCCAGTAGCCAGGCAGGAAGTATAGTATAGGTGGGATAAGCAGAGAGAATTCTGGGAGGAGGAAGGCTGGGTCAGGAGTCGCCAGCCAGACACAGAGAAAGCAAGATGTAAAAGTACCAGTAAGCCACAAGCCATGTGGCAACTTATAGATTAATAGAAGTGGGTTAATTTAAGATACAGGAACTAGATAACAAGAAGCCTGCCATAGCCTTACAGTTTATAAGTAATATAACTCTCTGTGTGTTTACTTGGGTCTGAGTGGCTGCAGGAGTCAGGTGGACATAGGAAAACTCCAGCTACAACTCCGTTTTCCAAAAGTATTTTAATGATAATTTTTAATTATTGAATTTATAATATAATTACACCATTCACCACTATCTCTTTCCTCTTTCTAACCCTTCCCAAGTAACCCTGTTGATCTCCCTAAAATTCATGGACTTTTTTCAATTGTTGATGTGTATGTGTGTGTGTGTGTGTGTGTGTGTGTGTGTGTGTGTATGTGTGTGTATACATTCATATGTACACACATATGTACATGTATATTATATGTAGATTACATGTACATATATATGTATATATGTATATGTGTATATATGTATATATACAAACATACATGCTACCAATGAGCTGCATCTTCATACCATGATTAGCTATTTTGATTCATCTTCTCTGCCAGGTTTTTGTGACTCTGCACACCAGCCTGCACTTTTACATTCAGATTTGTCATCATGTACGAACTAAACGCCAAGTTCTATTTTTCTATCTTTCTCTATCATGAAAATCATGGCAGTCAAGTTGGTGTCTAGGAATGTGCCAGAATAGAGAATAACTGGAGATATGGCTCCTTGATGATGTGAGTTTATAGACCAACTGGCAAAGTAAATTAACCCAGTGGATTTGCCTTGGACGACAAACTATAGAACAACTCATGTGCAAAATTGTATGCCCTAGAGAAAAGTTCATAACAGAGGAAGTAAAACTTGGCTACATCTGTGGAATGGACAGAGCCATTTATGGTGCTCTAATAATGTGATAGCAGTGCTCTCTGATTATGATAATCAGCTCATAATCATCATGGAAGTCCAAGAAAGTCAAGTCCTCCACTAATAAACCCTGGGACTAAGCTATGGCTTATGCAAAGCCCACAAGGTAGTCTCTGAGATTTCTAGAAGCCACGAGGGATCCCAAAGACTAGTGGAGTCCTCTACAGGATTTAGGGGGATGGGAGGTCATTAGATACACAACAGGAAGTGTGAAGCCCATCTCAGATGTGGACTCGCTACAGGGAAGGCACATTCAGGAGTGAGGATTTGGAAGTTGTCCATAACATTTCAGAAGGCATGGTAACAAAGAAAAGGGCAGCGAATGTAGAGGACTTAATGGGAGACCAGCACGTATACTATCAGTGGCCAATGATTATACACAGTGGCGGGGGAAGTAACTAAACCTGAGGAGGAAGACCCAGATGAAGATACACCTCCAGCTTCTCCAGCATTCCCTGCCCACGGTCATGGCAGCCCTTAGGTTGTATCTGTGGGTCCCAAGGAAACAACAGTGTGAATTACACATAAGGGCAACAGTTCAGCTACTTGTCAGTCCAATTACTGGTTCTCCATTGTACCTGTGACAAACTGTCACATATTTTGTGGCTTCAATAACACAGATCTGCAATTTTACCATTCTGCCAGTCAGGACCATGAAATGGACCTCAATAGCTAGAACCTATATTGTCAGGAAGCTCTAGAAAAGAACCCTTGCCTTCTTCATCTCCACTAGCACCTGAATAAGGGTGGAGCCTTCCCACTGCAGCACTCTGACTGACTGACCCTCGCCTCCCTCTTTCACTTTGGAATACACTGGTGATTACATTGGGTCCTCCAGGCTACTGCAGAATAATCTAGTTTCAAAGTTGATGAACTAGCCATTGTAATTCCACCTGAAATGCTGATTCCCTGCCATATAACCTGTCTGTGCGGGTCCTGAGGAACATCCTTGGAGAACATTATTTCCCCCTCAGCAGCCTGCGATCATGTTCCTGGGGCCCCACCCATGTCAGACCTGATGCCATCTAACTTGCCATGTGGGAATGTCGTTGCACAGCTATGGGATCAATGCAGCAGGGGAGACTGTCTGTACAGGAGCCCAGGAGGAAGCCATCATGCCCCTCACAGCCTGGAGGATGTCTCTGGCCTGTTTGGTACTTATCCTGTAGTGCAGGCAGGGGAGGAGTGGTTCCTATGTAACCCGTGGACTTTGGTATCAAGCATCCAGCTTTTTAATCATTGTCCTTGCTGTGGTAAGGACAGAGATCATCCTATATACCTGAGACATAGACCCTCTTTGAAGCCCTGATACTGGTATCTGATTCCCTATTTCATCCTGAATTTCTGTCTTGAAGACTACTCCCTATTGCTTCTACTTGCTGGTCTAGGGTTTTAACTCCTATTCAGCATCCCTCCTTCTTAAACCCTTACTTCCCAGATCTTGATTGCCTTTATGGCTCCAAGGCCCTCCCCATCCTTAAGTCCCCAGATCCTCCCTTGCATGCCCACCAGAAATGCTTCCCCCTTCCCAGTAGATTCAAGTGCCAGGCCCTGCACTTCAGCCTGCAAAACACAGCTCAGAAAGTCATGTCCTAAGAGATTTAATGCAATGGCTTTTTGTGTTCTAGACAAGGCAGCAGATAAACAAATCGGGGGCTCTGCAAGTGGAAGGGAACCAAGCTCTTCCCTCGACAAGAACCCTGCAAGAACAGTGAGATATATGCAAATGTATGCACAGCAGTAGAAGAAACAACAGACGAGAAGACTGGAGCTGGGGTGGGGAGGAGACTGTGCCAACCAGAATATATAAAACTGACTCCGGGAGCACTGAGCCGAGCTCCCGTCCATGGCCCCTACATCGGTGTTCTCTTCAGCCATCCCGTCAGTGGGTGTGGCCATATCTGCAGGTGGCGGTAGGCAGAAAGTCTCAGGTTTGGAGGGCTTTGAAAAGCCATCTAAGCTAAGCACTAACTGTTGCTGGAACCCCAGCTGGAAAAGCCCTGAGAAGCAGCCTACAGACTCTGCATCAAGAGCTCCCACATTCGCACTCTGCCTGTGAGCCTCTCTGGATATCAACAGACTCCTCCTTGTCTTTAGCTCCCACCAAACTCTCCGGTTTTCTGCCCACTCACTGGTTATATCTGTTGCTCTCAGGCACATGCACAAACACACATATGCACACAGAACACATGCTCCACAATTATAGCTCTTTCCTATGGAAGCTTTTTAAAATACTTCCCTCAAAGTGATGTATTCGACATACTTAACAGTCCCAATTCCTTTATTCACCCTCCAAGAAGAGGATTTTCATGATATTCTTGTCTTCTAGTTTGGATCCTAAATTCTCCAAAGGCTTGTGTCCCTGGCTCTTATGAGAAGTGGTAGAAGCTAGTGAGAAATCTTCAGGTTATCAGGTATGTACCTTTGAATGAACTAGTAGGGTTTAGACTCCTTTCTCTTCTATACCAAGAGAGGGGCACTTCTGTCCCACCACACACTTCCACAGTGATTTCTTACCTCCCTTGTAGAGGCTGAAACCTTAAATCTGGGGGGCCCAAACACCGGGAGCCCCCTCCCTACCTGAAAACACTGTGCAAGTCATGGACTCACAGATACTGCCATTTGAGCTGCAAGAGACTAAATTCACCCTGGATTTGGAATTCAATAACAGCCACTCACGACTGTCCTAGTCCTTTGGGACCCTGCTCTAAGACAAATCTCAGGATGCCGGTTACACTGTGAACACAGCCTATCTCCTTCCCTGTCCCAGGCTCCCAGGGCCCTGCCACAACCCATCAATCAAATCAGTGAACCTCTCCATCTTGCCCTGCAGTGACTCCACAACACCAAGCAGCCCTCAGCAAGAATCGGCTGGAGAAAAGGAAGCCCAAAGGGTAAATTGTGATTTGCGAATTACCTGTTCATTCAAATCTTGCATTTCCCCCTAAGATTCTCTTTTCTGTATGGGATGAGGGAGAGTCAGGGAAGGGTTCAAAAAAAATCATTAAAAAAAAAACTTTTAAAATCATCTTCATTATTTTTACTTAAAATTGGTCTATATGTCTTTTTTCCCCAATTGTAAATTAGAATGTCATTGTCCTGTTGCTATAGTGACAACTGACACAGCCTTCTTCTGCTGTCTGGCCTCTCCTTACACAGCCCAGTTTCTCTGGTGTCACCACAAATGACAGGATATAGCAGCATACATCTCCCTTCCCATCTGGGCATGATCTGCACCCCAAGTTCTCTGGCCCTGCGATCCCATGGGGGTCAAGCATCTCTCCTTGTGTTCTTGGCCGCACAGCTGTGTCCAGACCAGAGACTCCAAGACACAAACCAAGAGGACGAAGTAGAACTAACTGGTTTGTGGTCCCGTGGTCCAGTGGTCCAGTGGGCTGGCCAGGCATTTCAGAAGTCCTGGTAAAGATGTTCTCATCTGAAGAAGGCAACTCAAAAGGGCAGTGGGTGCTACACAGTGCTCAGTGGATGTGCGGTCCAAGTACAGATGTAGGCGGAAGAAACAGTGACTCATGGATCCTGACTGCCCATCTCCATCAGATGGAGCAGCATAAAGAAGCAAAGAGCTCTCCTCCAATCACTGGGCTTTGAGAAGCTATTATTCATGACATGGCGGCATCAGAGGCATACCTGAGCAGGGAATTGCTTCTCTCTGGCACCGCAATTCAGTTGACTGGGTTTTACATGTCACTTTTTCCCTTTTGTTTTCATCACAGATATGATTTCAAGTCAGCCAAGCTGATTAGGCAGTACTAGCCCCTGTGTAGATGTGCACAGGGAAACCTCGGGACGGGGCCCTCTCTCACTTGCTGCTGGGAAAGGCTGTGGCCTGCCAAGGAAGGCAATGTTGTGGCAGATGAGGAATACACAGCAACTCCAGATGCCCTGGCTTGGGTCTTCTCCAGCTCCTAAGTTCTTGCTGTCACAATAACTGGGTTTGTGCTTTTGGCCAAACCTCAACGAAGTCCTTCTCCAGCCTGACACCTGCGCCTTAACTGTTGGTCACCTGTGATCCTCTTTTTCCTTCTTTTTTATTCTTCTCTCATATATCACATCCTGACTGTAATTTCCCCTCCCTCTCCACCCCCCAAGTCTCTCCCTCTCACCTCTCCTCTCCCCCAGATCCAAACTTCCTCTGTTTTCCCTCAGAAAAGAGCAGACCTCTCAGGAACATCAACCAAACACAGCATAATATGCTACAATAAGCCCAGGTATATCCCATCATATCAAGGCTGGATGAGGCAATCTAGTAAGAGGAAAAGTGTCCCATAAGTAGGCGAAAGAGTCGGTAACCGCCCCTTCTTCCACTGTTAGGAATCCCACAAGAACACCAAGCTACTCAGCCATTACATATGTTCAGGTAACCTAGGGCAGACCCCTACAGGCTCCCTGATCTCAGCAAGCCCCCATGAGTCCCAGTCAATTGATTCTGTGAGTCATGTTCTCGTGGTGTCCCTCTGGAACTCCTCTGGTTCCTCCAATCCTTCCTCCCCTTCCTTTGCAGGACTCCTCAAGCTCTGCCTAATGTTTGGCTGTGGGATTCCGCATTTGCTGCCATCAGTTGCTAGATGAAGTCTCTCTGGTCTCTTTGAGGAAGATACTGCTAGGCTCTGGTCCCAAAACACTCTGCAGGCAGGACAAGCTGTAGGACTTGTGGGTCGAAGGTTTTGTGGCTGGGTTGGTGTCATAAGCCCTCCAGCTGAGGCCTTGCTGGCCTTACAGAAGATGGCCAGTTCAGGCTCTTTGTCCTCCATTACTAGGAGTCTTTGCTAGGGTTACTCTAGTCGGTTCCATGGAATTTCCATTGCACTAGGTTTCCATCTCACCCCCGAAATACCCAATTCCAGTGGTTTCTCCCAGTATTTTTGGCCCCACCACCCAGTTGACTCCTCCTCTTCCCACCCCCACTCGCCCCCAATCCATCAACAAAATCTATTCTATTTCCCCTTACCTGGGAGATCTTTGCAACTCACCTTAAGCCCTCCTTGTTACTTAGCCTCTCTGGGTCTGTGGATTATAGCATGACTGTCTTTTACTTTACAGCTAATAACCACTGACAAGTGTGCATATACCACAGTGGATGTACTGGGTGGTTCTGTGTGTCAACTTGACACAAGCTAGAATCATCAGAGGAAGGAGCCTCAGATGAGGAAATGCCTCCTTGAGATCCAGCTGTAAGGCATTTTCTCATTTAGCGATCAATGTGGGAGGGCCCAGCCCATGAAGGGTGGCACCATCCCTGGGCAGGTAGTCCTGGGTTCTGTAGGAAAGCAGGCTGAGCAAGCCAGAGAAAATGAGTCAGTAAGCAGCTCCCCTCCATGGCCTCTGCATCAGCTCCTGCCTCCAGGTTCCTGTCCTGCTTGAGTTCCTGTCCTGACTTCCTTCAGTGATGAACAGCAATGCTGAAGTATAAGCCAAATAAACCCTTTCCTCCCTAACTTGCTCTTTGGTCATGGTGTTTTGTCATAGCGATAGAAACCCTAACTAAGACAATGGGCATCCCATCTTATTTTCCCTAAGCCCCAGAACTGCAGTCCTGCTGTCAAGCACTACATGAGTCCTGCTTGATCACACAAGTCCTCTGCAGCCACACTAGCATGCTACCCTTTGTCCCATCCATGTTTATAACCTTCAGCCTTGGCCACACCTCCCCGTGCTTATTTCTGTGCCTAATGGCTGGCATCATTCCAAGCGTGAGAATCAGTTGAGCTTCTCGGGACTCCAATTTTGTCTGTGGTTGCTACCTTCCAAGATCCTTTCTGCTCAACGCAGATGGATGAGAGGGAATGCTGAAGAAGGAAAATGTGAACCAGTGAGAAAGAGTCCAAGATATGACAATTAGGTCCCCTGACTCCCAATGGAAGCCTCAAGCCGATAGTGTAATCTATCTTTTCCCATTCTCGTTCTGTTCTGGCCCAACAGGTTCCTTGATTTCTGCAGTCACTGGCTAAGTTAGTACCATAGATATAGCAAGAGCCAAGTCACTAAGACACTAAGAGTATACTTTAAATGATCTGAATTTTGTCTTTGGAATCTCTCTCTCTCTCTCTCTCTCTCTCTCTCTCTCTCTCTCTCTCTCTCTCTGTGTGTGTGTGTGTGTGTGTGTGTGTGTGTGTGTGTGTGTTTATTCTTTTAATGTTTTGGTGTATTTGTTTATGGGGAGGCATGCCTGCCGTAGTGTATGTGTAGAGGTCAAAGTTGAAGTTCTCTCCTCCCACCACAGAGGTCCAGGAATCAAACTCGGGTTCTCAGGCTTGGTAGTGAGTTCACCCCCTAAGATGTCATGCCAGCCTTGTCTTTGGAATATATTGAGAGTTAATAGGAAACCCTTGAGTTCTATGTCCTAGTTCTGGGATTCTTTGAGTTCAGAAAAATGAGCCAGTCCTTCATTTTCTTGAAGATGGATACAAAACCACAAAGAACTATTTTTGGCATGTGATAGTTTTGATACAGAAATAATCATTTTCCCATTTGCTAACCAATGCAATAAACAACTATACAGGCCCTCTCCTCCCATTACTACTTATTTAACATCACTGTTCTGCTTAGGTAAAGAGAACACATCAGCTAGTTACTCATTCACAGAAAGAACAGAGGAAATTTTCCCAGTGACTGTTTCTTTGTGGTGTCTATTTTAAGAGATTTGACGATGTGTAGGTCACAAGGTTAGTGCCCTAACATTTCAGAGAACAAGCATCTCAATAGAACACGGCTTGATCAATGCCACATCACGTAGAGGCTCCAAAATAAGCTGCACTCGTTCCCAGACAAAACCATTCTACACATGAATGTCACATCCACCTCCAAGAAAACAATATGCTTTACTCAAACTAAGCTGGAAAATGAAGTGAAAGGATTCTTTGCCATTTGCTAAGCAAAAGAAGACAGTCGCTTAAGAAAAACTCCGGGGAAGTAAAAGCCAAGCATTGTTTCAGACACTCTCTCGTTTCCAAAATACCATTTAAAAATAATTACACCCACGATTTATGCACGATTCATTAGACAGCAAGATAAAATGCATTACTAAATTTTAATTGCGCTGCAAGAGTAGACATAATGAAAAATATCCCCTAACTTCTTGGGATTATAACCCAGTGCAGTAACATCTTCATCACGATATAAATCTTGTCCAAATAGTTTTAGAGTTACTAAATTATAAAAAAAAAATGTTTTAGCTTCATGATTTGATAAACCAAAGATATTCCTTAGTTAAGTATTTACAAGGTCAAGTAATCTGCTATCAATATTTGTTACTGATGAAAGTTAATAGGTTTGACTCATGGCTTCCCCAGTAATGATGGCAGGACTATCATAAACACACGCTCATCTCCAAACTCAAGTGGCTCCAAAGACTTCAGCTGCCATCATTGCCTCCCCTATGCCAGACTAAGAACATGCAATGTAATAACTCCCTGCTGTATGTAAAATACAAATGTAAAGGATGGTACTGGCTTTACCAAGACACTGGCAGGAACCTCCCTCCCATGCAGTGTGCACATCCATACTCATGCAGAGTACAGGCTGAACCTGGGAGAGCACTACAGATGTCTATCTTACATGGTATATAATAGATGTGACAAACACCCTAGAGGATGTAAACAGTAGATGAAAGAGGCTGAATAAGCCGCTGAAATCACATTCAGTGGTCTGGTGTGCCGCATCCCCATCCATCCCTCTGGGTTTGAAATGGCACCTGTCACAAGGCCCAAAAAACTTGCAGCTTCTGAAGGGAGGGTGACTCATGTGACAGATGCAGTGTATGGCTCTCCGTGCCAGCCTGGATCATTTGTTCCCACACATACCTGTGGTTTTCAATGGCGGTTTCTCTCCTAGCAACAGTTTTAACCTTTTGGCGTGGATTTTGCCTTGGTAATGTGAGTCGGCCACCACGGCTGAGGTAAAGGACATGTTACAGAGTGTACAGCACTTATTCTTATCCACCATGTCAGCGTCACTTCCCTGCGTGGGGAGAAGGAGAAAGACAGTGTCACAGAGGAACTCGAGTCCCATGTCATGAGAGTCAGCATTTCTGTGAGAGTTGTCTGTTGCTGACCAGTTTATAGACATGCTTAGCTTTTGCTCTGCAATCCTTTTCTTCTTTGTTATAATTACCATCAACTCAGTAATGTACATTGTGCAATGGCTACATGTGCAAGACACTGACTGGGCTTATAGGAAACTGCAGATATGAGTTACCTTAAGAAAAATGGAACCTACAATTAGGAAAAAGCACAATGTCTGGCTCTGTGAGGAAAGCAGTTGGTAATTGCACACATTATACTCATTAAAGTAAGGAAAATATCAGAGTTCACATGGCCTGAATTATTTAGCAGAAATTATCATTTGGCATTCAGCTCTGCCTTTACCAATTTTAGCCTCACCAGGATACATGGCTCCAATGTTCAAGCTGCTTTTATCAAAAAAGTTTCTCTGAGGACTTGAACATTTTTCATACTTAATTTGCATATCTATCATAGAACTATGATGACCACACTGCCTGAATTTTCTGGCAAGAATTTGTGTAATATTTTCCCCCTTTTCTTCAGAAAAGGTGATTGGCCAAATGCTTAGTCCAGCTTAATTTTTATGCTTTTGTAAGATTTAATGAAAGTGAATTGTGAATCAGAAAAAAGCAACTCTTTTGTCGAAGCATGTGACATGGCCATTATGTGTGCAGGTCATCAATTACCTCTACTCTCCTAGAAGATTAATCCTCTGCCTCCCCTCCTGCCTCGCTGGAAATTGAGGGTACAGCGGGCTCCAAGATAAGGACTCAAATCTGTTCCTTAGTGGAACTGCAATAGCAAGGCACCACATTGTTAAAGAACAGTCTCAGAGGAGTCTCTAGCGCACAATAGTCCCTTCTTAGAGACCCAGAAAACCCAGAAATGAAATTTAAAATTGGACAGGACAAGGAGGAGGGTGGGGACAGGATGGAGGGGAGCAGAGAATTATGTAATTTTTACATAATAACAAAATGCCCATACTGCTAGAGAGAGTGTAGCCTCACACATAATATGTGGTAGTTAGAAAAGCAACTCCTTTCGTGAGGCATCACTATGTGAGATCGCTGATAGTTTTCGGTACTTGAAAGCGTGTGTGTGTGTGTGTGTGTGTGTGTGTGTGTGTGTGTGTGTGTATCTCCCAGGAGGCTGGCCTATACTTAAAGGGTAGAGACAACAAACTGAAATACTGAGATGCTGGCATTGGGGACAATAGTCAGTGTCAGGAAGTTGGAGCCACGAAGAGAAGGGCACAATTCCACAAGCCTCTCTCCTCTGGGGGAGGCATCCTGCCCTTGCTGAAGGTAAGCTATGGCACTTTAAGTTTTGCTTCCAGGTGAAAATAAAGGCACAAGGATGTTTACAATCCCCCAGTGGTTTACTATGAGATAAAATGGACCAGGCAGTAGAGCAGGAGCATTAGCTCTCATTCATCTCTCCAACCAAGCCTAATGGGGGTACAGAGTCCCTTGGAGAGGAGCTGTCGGAATCTAGCTCCAACCTGTTGAAGGGTTCTGTGGGGGGGAGGCAGAGGAGAGAGGAATGAGGAATTATTAGATAGAAATATAAACAGAGATGGAGAGAAAAGACAAAGACACAGGATAGCTTCCGGAGGGCCCTGGGTCATTACCCAGTTGCCTTGAGATTTATTCTAATGGACTTTTTATACACTACCAAGGGGAGAGACAAAAGACCTCCCCCTTTCAAGATCAAAGCACAAATCATCCTATTATGCAGTCCTGCTGGGCAAAGCAAGCTCAGACTTTATGACCTTGAGTAAGGCCTTACTAGGGAGCCTCTGTGGGCTCCTACGAGGAACAAGTTCAGAAGCACCAAGAAATGTCAAATCTCAGAGCAACTGAAGAAGCACAATGCACTCACTGAAGAGTGAGCAGCTGGGGTGCTTTGGGGCATAGAAAACAAAAATGGCAACCTTCCCACTGTTTGGTAGGCATATTAGTCCTATGCTGTTTTTTTTTTTAATTGTTTAAAAGTTTTTAGGTTGTAATATAATTAAACATTTCTCTCTACCCTTCCATAATTCCAGAACCTCCCATGGACCCCTCCTTGATCTCTTTCAAATGCATGGTATCTTTAATTATTGGAAGTGCACGCATACATGTACATGTAAATACATATATATTCCTAAATACAACCTGCTCAGTTTGTATGTTACTTATGTGTGTATTTTTTATTAAGTATCCAATTGGTGTGTGCTTCCTTGGGCAAAACTATTTTTCCCACTCTCAGCATTCCTTAGTTGCCTGTATGTAGTTCTTTGTATGGGGTTGAGGCCGCGTGGTCTTTCCAAAGTCTACTTTGTCATGTCAATTGTTTATTTCCTTGCTCAGCCCATGTTTGGGAAGTCATGTCTTAGGAAGACTTTATGGGTGTTGCTTCTGACATTACTAGGAAACACAATCTCACAGCAAACTCTCTGATCCTCTGGCTCTTACACTCTTCCCACCTCCTCTTCTCAATGTTCCCTGAGCCCTAGGTACAGGTGTGTTCTGTAGATGTATCCACTGGGCTCCACAACTACATTTTGTTTGGTTATAGCTTTCAATAATGGTCTCCTCCTGATGTTTCAAAGGGAAGTTTCCTCGGTGTGGGGTAAAGACTACACTTATCTGTGGGTATAGGACCAATGTTCAGATTGTTGTTAGAGATTATGCTGGTTTAGTAAAGTAGTGCTTGAGGGTTCTCCTTCAATATCTGTGACTTCACCAGCACTGATATTTGGGTAGGTTTCTAGTACCAGGAATGAATTTCCTTCCATTGAGCAAACCTTAAGTCCAATCAGAGAGCTGTTGGTTACAGCCAAGGAATGCATGCCACTACTGTACCCTTAGGGTCATGCCATGTGGGTCATTGATGTGGTTTATAGGCATCAAAGCTGGTTAGGATTGTTTGTTGCCTTCCTCTTCTGGAAGCTTGAATGGCATCTTCTGGTACCATGAAAGCTAGTCCTTAGGGAGGAGGCATTCAAGTCAGTTCTAGCTCAGGGATCTCTGGGCCCTGTTTCTGAAATGAATGGTATTTTCAGCAATAAGGATTGACTTTCACCTCTTGGAGATAACCAAGGACAGTAGCATTAGGCTGAAAGTTTTGGTCAACAACGCGAAAGAAGGCTTCTCATGCCTGGTACTGAGAATTTTTTTGGATGGTTTTTGGCTCTTGGAGAGAGTAATGTCACAGGAGATTAAAAAAAAAAGTTCATTGAAACCATCTATGCATATTAATACACATTATTAAATTTATGTTTTTTAAGTAAATAGTTCATCATATGATTCCTTGTGGCTTTCCCAGAAACTCTTATTGTTATTTTATCCTCCTTTCTCTGTATTTACCTCCCTACTCCACCATAAGGAGCTCCCCATTTTTCATTGCCCCAATCAAATCACGTGTACCCCGCTAGTCCATTTTACCCTGCTCCCTCCTTCTTCTCTGTTTACCTCTGTCTCCCTTCTTAAAGAGCACCTTGCTTCCCAGTCCTCAGATCAGATCACTAAGACTCTGCGCTTCCCTTCTCCATTGCTCTCTAACGCCCCTATCCCGGCAACTATTCCATTGTACTTTCTTGGTTCTGTGGTTACTCCAGGCTATGTCTCCAAATCTAAAGCTTCAGAGCGAAGAACTACCGATAAAAGAGTACCTTTGGCATTTGTCTTTCTAGGTCTGGGTTACCCGACTCAACATGATCTTTTTCAGTTCCATCCATTGATTGGAAAATTTCATGATTTTGTTTTTCTTTATAGCCGAAGAGTATTCCAGAGTGTATTTGTACATTTTCACTATCCATTTGTTAGTTGAAGGTTATTTAGATTGTTTCCATTTTCTAGCAATTATGAGTACAGCAGCAATAAACCTGGATGAGCTTCCCCACTCCCGCTTCAGCATTTATTGTAAATTGTTTGGTGATGTTTGCCATCCTGACTTGAATAAAGTGAAAACTCAGGTTTGTATTGATTTACATTCCCTAATTACTGAATACAATGGACATTTTTTGGAGGTATTTCTTAGCCAATATTTTCTTCCTCTTCTTCTGAGAACTCTCTGTTCAGGTCCCAGCCCAATTTTTGGATGACCATTTAGTTTTTTGAGTCTTTGTCGAGTTCTTTATATATATTAGGGATATGAATTCTCTGTCAGATGTGTAACTGGAAAAGACTCTCTTCCATTCTGTGGACTTCCTCTTCGTCTGATTGATTGTTTCGTTAGCTGTGCAGAAGATTTTTAGTTTCATGAGGTCCCACTTGTCAGCTGTTGGTCTTAATTCTTGAGCAAATGGAGTTGTATTCAGGAAGTCCTTTCCTACACATGTAACATGTGGGTACTGCCTGGGTTTTCTTCAACAGTTTCAGTGTTTCCTGTTTAGGTCTTTGAAGTTGGTTTTGGTGCAAGGTGATCAATACAGGTTGAATTTCATCCTTCTGCATGTGGACATCAGTCTCCCCAGCACCATTTCTTGAAGATGCTTTCTTTTCTTCAATATATGTTCTTGGTATCTTTGTCAATATTAAGTGGCTGAAGTTAGATTTACCCCGGGTCTTTTATTTTGTTTTGCTGGTCTACATGCCTGTTTTTGTGTTAGTATAGTATTGTTTTTATTAATATGTCTCTGTAGTATATCATATGATCTGGGATTTTACTCAAGGTTGTTTTTATATCTGAGGTCTTTTGAAGCTTCCTATCAATTTTAGTTCACTCTTTTATCTCTCTAAAGAATGAGGTGAGGATTTTGATTAGAATTGCACTGAATCTGCAAATAGCTTTTGATAAAATGATCATTTTCACAATTTCAATTTTACTAATACATAAGTATGGGCTGTCTTTCCATTTCCTAGTGTCTTTATCTCTTTCTTCAGAAGTTTAAAGTTGTCGTTGTAGAGGTCCTTCACTTCCTTGATTAGGTTTATTCCTAGATATTTTATTTGCTTTGAGGCCATTGTGAATGGGAGTCTGTTCATGATCTTCTCTGTATGTTTGTTGTTGATTTGTGCAAACTGACTCTGTATCCTGACACACTGCTAATTTTTCTAGAAGTTTTCTGGTAGAATTTTTGGGATTTCTAAGGTACAGTTAATAACCTTTGGCAATAGGGATAGTTTGATTTCTTTTTTCCCTATTTGTGTCCCTTCTATTTCCTTTTCTCACTTGATTCCTCCAGCCAATGATCTACACACAATATTGCAGAGGAGTAGGGCAGTGGACCTCCCAGTCTTGTTCCTGACTTCACAGGGATTTCAAGGTTTTCTCCATTTAGGATGATGTTGGCTGTGGTTTTCTCATATATACCTTATACTGAGGTATGTTGGGGCATGCTCCCTCTGGCTCTACATCTGTTAAGACTTTGATTATAAAGTCACGTTAGTTTTTGGTTAAGGCTGTTTCTGAATCTAGGGCAATGGTCATGCAATTTTTATCTTTAAGTCATTTATATGTATTATTATATTTATTGACTTGTGTATTCTGAACCCTTCCTGCATTTCAAGGATAAAGCCAAAATAATCATAGAAGATAATCTCTGTGTATATCTATTTTTTTTTCTACAAGTGTTTACTGGGCATTTTTGAGTCAATGTTCTCTAGGGATATTGGCCTGCTGTATTCTCTTTTTCTTCCTGTGTCTGCACCTGGTTTGGGTATTAGAGTGGTCCTGGCTTTGTAGGAAGAGATTGGAAGTGTTCCTTCTGTTTCTAATTTTTAGAATAAAGAAGGACTGGCCGTAGATCTTCTTCGAAAGTATGGTTGAATTCTGCTGTGAACCCATTGGCCCTGGCCGGTTTGGGATTTTTTTAATTCAAAGGCTTTTTGCTACTATTTCAATCTCATCATTTGTAACGGGTCTGTTTAGGTTGTTGACTTCTTGGTTCAACTTTGGTGGTTTGGTTGAATCTAGAAATTCATCCATTTTTTTCAGATTTTTCAACTTAGTGGAGTACATATTTTTAAAATATGCTCGTATAATATTATGAATTGTTTTCTGTCTGCTGTGATGTTTGTCTGTTCCTTTCTAATTCTCTTAATTTGGGCTTTCTCTTTCTCATAGTTAGTTGGACCAAGAGTCTGTCAATCTTGTTCATCTTCTCAAAGAACCAGCTTTTACATTCCTTTGTTCTTTGTATTATTTTGTTTCTGTTTCATTATTTTGCTCTGAGTTTTATTATTTCTTGCAGCTAACTGGGTTTGGATTTGATTTGTCCTTATTTTTCCCACTTTTTTGAGTTGTATCATTAAGTCATTTATTTGTATTATTTCTGATTTTTTTTTGTATGCACTAAGAGCTATAAATTATCCTTGTAGGATAAATTTCAATATGTTCCAGAAGGTTTTGTTTTGTGTTTTCATTTTTATTTAATTTCAGGAAGTTTTATATTTCTTTTTTGTCTCTTCTCTGAAACATCCATCATTTAGTAATGAGTTGTTTCATCTCGATGAGTTTGTGTATTTACTGGGGATGATTGTGCTGTCAATTTTAAGTTTTATTGCATTCCTTTCAGATAGGACACAAGGAGAGAAAGCAATCCTTTTGAATTTGTAAAGATTTATTTTGTGTCCCAGGATATGGTCTATTTTAGAAAGCCTTTTATGTGATCCTGGCTAGAATGTGTATTCTTCGGTGCCTGTGTGGAATATTCTGTAGATATCTGTTAAATCCTTTTGATATATTATTTCATTTAATCATGATTTTCTTTGATTGGAGAAAATGAGGTCTTAAAATCACCTACTATTAATGAGTTGATGTTCATCTGTGTCTTTAATTCCAGTAGTAGATCTTTTTTATGATATTGGATGCCCCAGAGTTTGGTGCATACATGTTTAGGATAGTTAAAACGTCTTGGTTAACTGTCCCCTGAATTAGAATGAAGTCCCTCTTTATTTCCTCTGATTAGCAGTAATTCAGGGTCTGTTTTGTCAGTCGTTTGGATATCGATGCCGCCCTGCTTCCTGGTCACATTTGACTGGGTTATTTTTGTCCACCCTTTTACACTAAGGTGGTGCCCATATTTAATGTGTTTCTTATAGACAACAGATTAAGGGATTTTGCTTCTTGATCCATTCAGTCAGCCTGTGTTTATTTGCTGGAGAATTGAGGCCATTGATATTTAAAAATGCATGTTAATTGCTGCCATTGTGTTGTGGATATTTGGTGGTGCTGTGCTCTCAGTGGTACTTTGTTTTAATAATTATGGCTTCACAAAGGATAGCCAGACTACAACCCACAGCTCCAGAGAAGCTAGCTAACAAGGAGGACCCTAAGAGAGACACATGGATTGCCCTGGGAAAGGGAACTAGAAGAGCTCTCCAGGAGTAAATTGGTGGTGAGGAAGGGCTATAGAGGGAAGGGGGTGGGAGATGAGAACATGAGGGGATGGGATGGTCGAGCTAGAACACAGACAGAGTGGGAGAGCAATGAAAGAGATACCTTGATAGAGGGAGACATCGTGGGGATAGGGAGAAACCTGGTGCTAGGGAAGTTCCCAAGAATCCACAAGGATGACCGCAACTTAGACTACTAGCAATACTGGAGAGGGTGCCTGAGCTGGCTTAGACCAGTAATCACATCGGTGAATACCCTAACTGTCATCATAGAGCCTTCATCCAGTAACTGATGGAAGCAGATGCAGAGATCCACAGCCAAGCACCAGGCTGAGCTCCAGGAGTCCATTCAAAGAAAGGGAAGAGGGATTCTATGAGCAAAGGGCATCAATATCATGATGGAGAAACCTACAGAAACAACCAAACCAAGCTAGTGGGAACTCGTGAAATTTAGACCAATTTAGAGCCTCCATGGGACTGGACTAGGCCCTCTGCATAAGTGAGACATTTGTGTAGTTTGGTCTGTTTAAGGGCCCCCTGGCAGTAGGATCAGGATTTATCCCTGGTAAAGGAGCTGGCTTTTTGGAGCCCATTACCTATGGTGGGACACCTTGCTCAGTCTTCATACAGGAGGAGGGGCTTAGACCTGCCTCAACTGAATGTACCAGGCTCTGTTGACTCCCCATGGAAGGCCTTACCTTGTTGGAGGAGGGAATGAAGAGTGGGTTGGGGGAGAAAGGTTGGGGGGAGTGGGAGGAGAAAAGAGAGCGGGATCTGTGGTTGGTATGTAAAATGAACAAAAAATTTCTTAATAAAGGAAAAAATAATTATGGCTTCATATTTCTTCATACAGGCTCTTTGCTATACTCACTCCTCTCTTCAGTCTGAAATCACATTTCCTGTATTCTTCCTTAGGTTTGGTTTGTTGGATATAAAAATTTTTTATGGTGTTGATGCCACGGAAATCTTCTGTTTTGCCTTCAAACATGGCAGATAATGTCACTTGTTATATTATTCTATATTTCCTCTCATAGTCTTTTAGGATTTGGAATGCATTGTTCCGGGCTCTTCTGGCTTCCAAAGTTTCCATTGAGAAATCAGCTGCTATTCTGATGGGTTTTCCTTCATATGTGATTTGTGTTTTGTTTGTTTGTTTGTTTGTTTGTTTTTCTCTTGCTGCTTTTGATACACTTTCTTCTGTATACTTAATGTTTTAACTATGATATGCCATGGGGATTTTCTTTTCAGTTCTTGTCTATTTGATGTTCTGTGTGCTTCTTGTATTTATATGGCCGTGTCTTTCCTTTGTTTGGGAAAGTTTTCTTCTACAGTCTTCTTGAAGATCTAGTCTATGCCATTGACTTAATTCTTCTCCCTCATCTATGCCTATAATTAGCAGATTTGGATTTTTTTCATGGTGTCCCACAGTTTCTGTGTGTTCCTTTCCTGTTTTTTTTTTATTTTTCATATTCCTTTATTTCATATCTATTCTCTACTTTATCTTCAAGTCCTGATTGTCTATCTTCTGCTTGCTTCAAAGGCTTTGAGTTGTCTTGTTGAATTACTGAGTTTTTCAGTTCTGTCTTCATTTCCGTTTGAGTCCTTGTCAGTGTTTCTGTCTCCTGATTGAATTCTGTTCCAAAGTCTTGGGTTATCATCATAGTCTCCAGTTACCTTATATTTGTGTTTTCTTGGGCATCATTCAAGCCTTTATTCTCCTTAAGCTCTTTCTACTTAATTCCACTGAGCTGTTTCTTTGTCTCTTCCTTAAACTCCTTGACTTATTTGATGAAGTTTATGATTGGTCTTTTAAAATTCTATATCCTGGAGTTCATCTTGGCAGATATTCTCATTGGCAGACATTTCTACCGGACTGGTAGGCTTTGGAGAGAAGGTACTAACTCCGTCTTTCATATTGTTGGTATTTTTTTCAATGAGCTCTGAGCATGTGAACTCTTTTTGGTCATTCTGAGTTTTTTACGGACAGAGCAGTTTTGGAAAGAGGAGAGGATGTGTGGGAGGACTGGGTCTAGAGGCGGGAAATGGCTTGGCTGGAATGAGTTCACATGGACAGAGGGGACTGCCCTGATGTATGGGGTGTCCCAAAGCTGGCATGTGGGCATAGATCTGGCTGAGTAAAAAGGCTGGATATGGTATGAATGGATCCTGTTTGTTGGAGGCAAGGTAGAGTCAGATATTGTCTGAAGCCTAAAGCTCCTTTATAATACAGGCAGAAGAGACAAGACTAGGCTGGTATAGTGCTTGTGGGGTTTGCATAAAAGGCATGAATGAGGAATTCAGGGCAACTCATTGGACTAGACCTTGGAGGAAGAGTTTGGAAGTTTATTACAGAGCAGGGTGGGTAGAAGCTACACAGAAGGGAGGGGGAAGGGGGAGTTGCAGATAGTGTGGATTGTGGCAGAAGCCTAGAGCTTGGCTAAAATGGACGGAGGAGTGGCCACAGCAGGCTGGGCCATTGGTTCTGAGACTTTGACTAGTGTGGATGGGGAGGTCTGGGGTACTCACAAGGCTAGATCCTGGAAAAGGGTGTGGGAAGTCTGGGTACTAGATGGGTTGTGGATGAAGTGACAGCCCTACAGTTTTTTTTTTGTTTGTTTGTTTGTTGGTTGGTTGGTTGGTTGTTTTTTAAGGAAGATGGTCAATGTGATAACATTGTGGTTTGAAATATCTTGTTATATATGTATGTATGTATACTTTTAAATTAAGCACAGTAAGGTCATAATCTTCGATTTAACTCACAATCTACCTTTCTAGACTCTACACATGACTTTGTACAATTTTAGTAAAAGTCCTAGTCCCTGGAGCTTCATCATGCAGACTTTTCTAGAAAAGACTAGAATCCCAGCCACAAGGCCAGTGATACTAAATGAAGCATTCAATGTTAAAAGCATGACAAAATCTTCTCTAAACCTGAGAATGGCCAAGAGATTTCTAATACTTATTTAATGCATTTATAAGGACCTAATAAGTATGCTGGGTGCTATGCCACATGAATGCTAGTCAATCCATTGCTATAAAAGAGCCTGGAACCAGGAGGATTAGGGAAGGAAGAAAGAAAATGATATAGGCTACAACAATCAAGGGATTACAGTCTCTTTTTGAACTCTCCCAGTCATGCAGAATGATGAAGGATCTGTGTAAGAGCATCTCTCACTTCCCCATGGAAGCTCTTTCTCCCCACTCCTTATCTAATACATACTGACCACAGTGTGCATTCATGGCTCAATTCAACTTCATCTCCTTGAGATGGAGTCCCTGATACCTGCAACTCTACAGAGTTGAGGGACTAACCTCTAGGATCTTTGGGTGGCCTGGGCATCCTTCTGTCATAGGAGAATACTAAATCCTTCCATTCGCCTTTTTCAGATTTGTCTCTTACAATAAAACTCCTCTAAAGGCAAGAAAATTATCTCATTGATAGTGAAGACCCAGAACCCAGCACCGTGCTCACTACACAGGGGGACTGTCCACTGTTTTCTGAATGAGTTAGTGGTTTCTGAATGGCTATCTATGGGGCCAAGAATCTGAATGACATAAAAGTCAAAACAGAAGACAGGTTATGCAGAGGGATCTTATCATAAGCCAAACTGTTTTCAGATTGACAAGGTGGTTAGAGAAAGAAACTAGAAGTATCTATAATTTATACAGCAACTTCAGGGTTCAAGTAGAGGAAGCTGTTCCCAATGTTTATGTCAGTTTTATGATCACAATTTTCACTAGCATCTTACAATTCTATTCCCTAGGCAAGGTCAGTCACTTCTCATGCAAAGGAGGAAAGATAATTACAAATGGAGAGCCAAGCACTATGCATCAAAATATCCTGCAACAGAGTTATGATATCAATGCAGAAGAGGGAGGAGGGTACCTATACATGACAATAAGGAGGGTGAGATGTCCCAAAAAGTTAAGCAGCCTTTGAGATCAGTAGCATGTGCTTTGGGTATATATCCCTATCATATGGTCTATATTGTATCCACGCCAGTGATGCTGGCGGAAACACACTAGCCAGCGACACAGGTCTTATCCAGGCCTGTCTAGTGCCAAGATTTAACTGGGGATTCTTAGCTATCTAAACCCCAAATTAGCAGTTTCTTGAGGCTACAGATCATGGCTTCTTTCTGAAAGTTTCCCACTCCACACAGAGCAAGGTTCACTTGTGGCCCAGGGTGAAACTTCATAAATTTTGATGAGCTGACCTCAAGGAATGCATTTAAATATCTTGCTTAAAGAATTGAAGAAAGGGCCTAAAGCGATCATGTAAATGAAGGGAGGAACTATGATTATCTCAAAGCAAGGGCTTTATGCTGGAGAGAAAATTCAAACCCAATGTCTGTGTGATGAAGAGGAAGAAGAAATGAGTTAGTGGAGTATGTGAAAGTATACTTCTTATACCAAAGTAGTTTGCAAAGTTGAGACATTCTCAATAGAATTCAGTCAAGAGAAAGAAAATACCAGGATGCCTCTGGCTGGCATCTCATCCTGAAAGGCCTTTTCCCTTTTCCAGAGTTCTTTTTTAAAACCCAATTGATAGGACTGTCTTCACTCAATTTAGCTTTAGGTGAATACAAAAAGTCCTGGAGAGATGATCACTACAAAAACGGCAAAATGAGGTGTTTTACAAAATTGTTTCTAAGCAAAACAATCATTAACTGCTGAAAAAGATGTCTTTGAAAAATCCTTTAGAGCTCCTAGAAATCATCTTAACAGCAAACAGCACTAAGGATATTTGAAAAGTCATATGGAAACCTACTACTATTGCATACGCTTCCTGGATATTTTTTCATTTATTTACTCATATAATACAGTTTAATGGGCATTACCCTACACAGGTGATAATACTCCTCCCAGAAGCCATATGCTATCAATAAAAGGCCCAGTGTCAGGTATGTATATATGTATATGTATATATATATATGATATCTTCCCACTAGAGTTGTTGGCCAAGGGGATCCCTAAGACCCCAAACCATCAACATTGCTCTTGGTTACCCAGCAGAACGTAACATTAAGACCCTGTTGCTGAAGACACCATGCACCATACCCATTGGTCACAGGACACATAGAAATCAAGTTGGTAAGGATCAGGAATCTTCCTCCTTGATGACTAGCCTTCGTAGCAAGAGAAGGTTCTATGTAGCCTTCTGGGAGAAAAAGTTATCAATGATTTATCCAGATAATAACCCTGTGAACTACATCAATAAAAACCATGGCAAGATATGCTCATGGGTGCAGTAGGGGAATGGATGCTATAGAAATCACTGGCCATTTCTGACTGGATTTGAAGTCCATTCCATGGGAAGAAATGCATGCCTGATACTGCTAATTTGGCTAAGAATCCATTGTTGAGGAGCTCATGGTGCCAAGGGTGAACCTAATACTACTAGTCTCTAAACCAGTAGTTCTCAACCTTCCTAATGCTGTGACCCTTTAATACAGTTCCTCATGTTGTGGTGACCCCAGCCATTGCTACTTCATAACTAATTTTTCCACTGTTATAAATTATAATGTAAATATGTGACCCCTGTAAAAGGGGCATGCCACCTTGAAAGGAGTCACAACCTACCGGTTGAGAACCACTGTTCTTAATAGATACAGTGTCAAACTGCATTCTAATTTCACAGCTCTCTACCATAGATTAGTGTATCGCAGAAGCGTCTGTGTAGACTGGACAAAACTTAACATAGAATCTCACATCTGGACTTAGTATAGAAATAAGTGTCTGCAGAGTGCTCAGCCACACATTTATATATATATATATATATATATATATATATATATATATATATATATACATACATATATATAATATACATACATACATATATTATACCCATGTGTTGGATGAAGCAGTGTCTTCTGCACATTGCAGGACTAATGTTCTCATGAATTTACAACAGCTGTGGTTTTCTGGAGTCCAACAAGTAAGTCAGCATTCTAGTGGACATAAGAAAAGGAGTCACTAGGCCCAACCTCTAACAAAAGAGCTTATTGACAGTTGATGGCCCCAGCATCAACTGAAAGGAGAGAGTTTCCTTGAAGGATGTGGTCCTGGTAGGTTGACTACACTCCTCAAAGAAGTGGAGGGCCACGCTTAGTTGAGGGAAGTGTGAGGCAATGTCTTAATTCAGAAGCATAAACTGAAAAGAACCAAAAAAAAATGTCTCTGAATATAGAAAGTATGAAAACCAACATTAAGAGGTCACAAAGGGGCTCAGCAGTAGATCCGATTTGGTATGAGAGTGTCAGAAGGAAGAAAGAGGCAGCAAAGCATGTGGACAGTCACTGAGAGTGTCCCAAACACAAAGAAACCCAGGCGAGAGGACCTAGGACCTGCAAGAGCCTCAGCAAACCCACACCAAGCAGACCACCGTAGAATTGTTGGAAACAGACACCAAAAGAAGCGTTTGGAAAATGCAGAGAGCAACCTTTCATGCACAGGGAAACCACAGTAAAGTTAGCAGCTTGCTAAAAAACAATCAAGATCAGAAGTCAGAGGGAAAACGCTGCAAGTTCAGAGACAGGACATCCGTTAAGAGCACCCACTTCATAAGAAATATGAACGGAAAATTTTCAGGGGGAAGGCCGGGGATCAAAAACAGCACTCCAAATCCCCACAAGTAAGCAAGAGCACTGGAAAGGTTAGTTATGAAATCATAAAAGACAATTCGATGCACACTTAACTAATATATACATGTGTAAATAACTAACATAGATAGATGATAGATATATAGATAATAGATCGATATATAGGTAGATTAGATAGATAGATAGATAGATAGATAGATAGATAGATAGATAGATAGAGAGACAGATAGAGATAGAGAGATAGAGAGATAGACAAATAGACTACAGATATATAAATTGTATGTGAATAATTACCCTCATAACATACAGATATGTATTGGACAATAACAGCTCAAGGAGTCAGGCAGGGGCAAAGCTGTACTGCTTTGAAAAATGACACCACACCTAATCCATAATCCATAACCACAAACGGGGAGAGAGAAACAGGGTGACTAAGGGTAATAAAGCAAATACCAAAATATATAACCATTGTTTATTTCTTTTTTTAGATTAACATAAATGAAGTTATATAATTAATAATTATAACTGTATTGTTGAATTTGTAACATGTAGATGTGAGATGTCTAACACATCTCACATCACAGTCAGGAGCAAAGAAGAAATAACTTAGCATGGGGTGGTAACATGTATGTATCTGCCTAAAATCCAAGTTGCATAAACCTGGTTCTAGTGAATTGAGCTACATATGGTTGGCTCTGGATAGTGCAACCAATAAAGAAATAACTCAATTTAACAGCCAAGAAGTGAAAATGTTATAGTCTAGGACATCAGTAGAACAGAGGAGCACAGGCAAAACAAAATACAGCCAGAGCAGTGGTGTTGGTAAGTAGGAACAGACTACACAGCCTGCTGCGTAGTCTGTTACTGTGTGGTTGTTACTGCCATAGTGTGCTTTCTCTTGATGAGATGGAACACTGACCAAAAGCATTGAGAGGAGGAAAGGGTGTGTTTCATCTTCCACTTCAAATAACACTCCATCACTGAAGGAAGTTGGAACAGGAGCTCAGGGTCTAAACCAGGCAGCAAGAACTGATGTGGAGGCCATGGAGGGATGTTGCTTACTGACTTGCTCCCCATGGCTTGCTTAACCTGCTTTCTTATAGAACCCAGGACCACCTGCCCAGGGTGGCACTACCCAAGTAGACTGAGCCCTCCTGTATCAATCACTAATCAAGAAACTTCCCCCCAGACTTGTCTACAGGCCAATATTATGATGACATTTTCTTAATTGAGGTTTCCTTATCCCAGACAACTCTAGTCCGTGCCAAGTTGACAAAAAAACTAAAATAACCCAAATATGAAGATTGTTGGACTAGCTGAAAAGAAACATATAATAGAATAAAAATGCAAACAGATAAAAGCAAAAAGACAGGAAGATTTCATGCAAATGGCATAAGAAAGCTGTGGTGATTGTACAATATCAGAAAACTAAAAATTCAAGATGAAAAGTATTGCTCATCATAGATACCTTTATTATAAATAAAGTACCGAACCATTAGGAAGATATAAGAATTGACAGAGTTGGGGGTGAAATGGATAATTCTATAGACATCTGCTGAGTCTGGTTGGTTGGTTTTCTCTACCTTTTCTCTTGTTAATCTGCCTAGTTGCTCAGGCCCTCATTGTATATATAGTATGGAAGTCTTCAACTAGTGTTGAAAATTACCCAAAACACAAAAAAATCAGGCAAAGGACCTATATAGAAGATATAATAGCAACCAAAACCATAGTCCATTTATATGCATTTAATGTTCCAAGGTTGTAATTGCCACAATCTCCTGTAATCTTAAAATAATGAGTGAAAACGAAATAAACAAATCATCAATTTTAAATTAAATACCATTCTGAGTCATGTGTGACACTTCACAGTGGCCCAGTGTATCATGTCTGGGAGTGAGTCATCCCTCCCTCAAGCATGTATGTTGGCTCTTTGTATGTTAATCAATCTTTACTCACTGAATCGTCTTCTCAGTTACCAACTGTCATTGTATCACAGCACTTGCTCATGCTCCTTTTTTTCAACACAGTGCTTGCAAACTGCTTCAGCCATAGTGCTGGCACTTTAGATATGCAAAGGGCAGCCACATGGGTTTTCCTCACAGTAAAGAGTCAAAGTACAAGAGCTTTTGAGACCATCTTGTAGACTGTTGATTATTATATTTTATAACTTTTATTTTGTTACTATCATTTTCACTGTATCATGACTAATTTATAAATCAAACTCAACCATGATTATAAAGAGAAATACCTGATCAAATATCGAGGTTTTAAGATCAAGGATTTTAGATATCTACTAGGTTTCTTCCAAAGTATCCCTAGGAACTACAATAAATACATACATGGATATATTAATTGTATATATATATATATATATATATATATAATTGATATAAACTTTCACATAAGTTGTAAATAAAACCATAATCAAATACCACAGTATAATCCCTCAGATGTTTAAAATCAAAGAGGTGGGTGATAACAAGCCTTGGCAAGGATGTGGAGAAACAGGTGAGAATGTAAAACAGTTTGACCACTTTGCAAAATCATCCAACAGTTCCTCAAGTTTAAACACTGAAAAGGGGGAAACTTCCATCCACGGACTGGTGGGAGTGTAAAGTGTGCAGCCTCTCTGCAAATCTTTGTGGAGGTTTCTCAAAAAATCTAAAATTAAAACTACATATGATCCAGATTTATCATCCTGCACATATTCCTAAAGGACTCCCGTATGTCCTACTACAGAGATACTTTCACATCCTTGTTCACTACTGCTGTTTACAATAGCTAGGGAAATGGATCAGCCCATGTGTCCATTAACTGAAGAATGGATAACGAAAATGTGATATAGATATATACATACATATATATGATTAAATTTTTATTTAACTCTAAAAAATTGAAATTATGAAATTTGCATGGAAATGGCTAGAACTGGAAAATATTCTACTGGGTGTGGTTGAGTCAGGCCCAGACAAACGCCACATAATCTGTCTGATATGTAGATTCTAGCTTCAAATTCTTCGATTTCTATGTTTAACTTGCAGGGCTTGTAATGGCTGATAAGCAAGAAAGGAGTGGGTTGCTTAATGGAGGAGGGAAATAGTAAACTCATTGATAAGAAAGTAGAGGTAGGAACAGAAAGGTTTAAGTGGAGATTGAGGTAGACCATCATGATGTCCTCAACCTGTGGGTCACAACCCCTTTGGGGGTTCATATCAGATATCTTGCATATTAGATATTTATTTACATTACAATTCATCACTGTAGCAAAATTACAGTTATGAAGTAGCAATGAAATTATTTTGTGGTTGGGGAGGTCACCACACCATGAGAAACTGTATTAAAGGGTCTCAGCATTAGGAAGGGTGAGAACCACTGAGGTAGATGGACAGGAGAGTTGAAAGAGTGAGAGAAGTGGTTAAAAAAAACTAAAGCTGTGTAAATAAAACACAGAAATGTATTATTTTCTAATAAAATTTAAAATATTAATGGAAGTACTTTCCATGGATGGATAATGCTGATCCCAGGAGCCGTAGGTTACTCAACAAAAATCTCAGAGCCAAACATAGGTTATGTATTTATGAACTGGTCAGGAATGCCACAGAGGTCCCCCAAACAGTATAGGTTATTGGCATTGCTCTTGGCTGCCCACAAGAACTAGATGATAGGACTCTATTGCTGCAGGTACTACCCACTTTGACTGTAAGGCACAGGAACAAACAGCTAGAACAGCACTGGAAGTTTCCTCACTGTCAGCTTTCAAAGGGACTGAAGGTCCTACACAGGTTTCTGGGAGATGAAAACATATCAACATTTGTACACATCTGGGAATCCAGCAAACTATGGCAACAACCTTCCAGACAAGACGTGTATACTAGTACAATAGTGGCATGACTATTATGGAGGTAACAAACCACTTTCCTGATTGGATTTTAGGCTGTTCCACAAGAGGAAGAAATACTCAGTGTTCTAATTTGGTCAAAAGCCCATAGTTAGGGAGGTCCTGGGCCCTACAAAGGGAGAAATCTATTACTATTGCTTTGATAAATGACATGTTGTCAAATTACCTTCCAAATAATCCGTTGGTTAGTTGTGCTCCTCTTAGCCTTGGCCAGACAACCTTCTTCCTGCAGCGGGCAGCAGTACTGAGAACAAGTGACTGTTGGTGCTAAGTCCTATCTGGAATGCTGAGAACAAGTGACCATTGGGTGCTAAGTCCTATCTGAGATGTCGAGAACAAGTGACTGTTGGGTGCTAAGTCTTATCTGTAAAGTTGAGAACAGGTGACTGTTGGGTGCTAAGTCCCATCTGGGATGTCAAGAACCAGTGGCTGTTGGGTGCTAAGTCCTAACTGCGATGTCTATTTCATTCCCTCCAGTGGCTCAGGGAATATTGCAGAAGAGAGGGAAGAGTGAATGTAAGAACCAGAAGGAGCTCTGTGAAAGTGTCGTAACACAGCATGACTGGTTCATCTGTGAACTCACAACAGCAGTAGCTACCCGAATAAGATCTGAACAAGAGTGGGCCCACTGTCATTCCACTGTGAAGGAGCATCTCAGTCAGGCCCTACCTCTCCCTAAGGGGCTATCAGCAGTTAATGGTTGCTAGGGGAGGGAAGACATATTCCTCAGTCATATACCCATGAGTAAGTTGCCCTAATTTAGTGTAACGGGCTACAAAACAGACATGAAAGTAAGAGATGGACTTGTTACCATAAGACCAAACAATTCCATTTGGATTTAGAGTCAGGCCTCAATATCGCACCTGTGTTTATGAATCATGGACACACGCACAGGACCAAAATCCTCGAGTCCTCTGATGTGCACAGTCCCAGTCAGGGCCACAAAACTTTGTTCCATTTCCCTCTTTCAGCTCTCATACTGTGAATTTGTGCATCTTTGGTGCCCTGTATTTTGCAATTATAGTTTAGTGGGTGATCCATCCCACTGCTTGGCCCCAAGGGTAATGCTGAAGGGCTCTCTAGCGGTTCTAAGTACAAGGAGTTTCCATACTCTTTATGAAGAACAAATAAATGAGGTAGAGGAGCTTCACTCAGTCACAACTGACAATGCTTCTAGTAATGAGTTCAGTATTAATCAGTCAACACCCTGGATACCTAAAAAAAAAAAAGGAAATTCACTGATCTACCATAAGAACACTGTAGAGGATGATTTACATAGTATGATAGACACACAGAAAGACAGAAAGTTGTCTAATTTGTGAATATCCAAGTTAGCAACTGATGAAAGAGTACAGAAGAGAATACATTGTAAGGCTAAAAACCAAAGAAATGTATATCAGTGTTACCCCAGATAAGAAGAATGTTAAGTCCCTTTGGGTAGTATTTTATTATCAATAAATACTATATACCATGCATATTTATTCATAAGAAATACATACTAATGCATCTTCAAAGAGAAACTTCCATAAAACAAGGTTGTGTGTTGACTAATTGCTGAACATGCTGTGACAGGGGAATCCAAAGAACCCAGCCTCTACTTCACCAAGAAGCTGTTCTATCACTGCTGGGGACATCGCAGGACATAATTACCAAGAGAAGGAAAGTCAAATGTGTATTTCATTAAAAGTAATAAGAGCATATATACATATAAAAATTTATGCATAAATGCTCATAGCAACATCATTCGTAAGAACAGAAATGTGGAAATAGCCCCAATGTCTATCAGCTAGAGAATGAGTAACATATGATTTGCTCACACTGAAGTGCACTATCAGTGATGAAGAGATGAAGTTCTGATACATGTTCCAACAGGGATAAGCCCTGAGAACAGTATGTCAAATGGAGAAGAAATCACAAAGGCCATATATTAACTGATTCCATTCAGCTGTCGTGTCCAAATGACAAAATCTATTAAGTGTGAGAACCAAGAAGCAACTGTACAAGAGGAACAGGAGTGAGAAGGAAAGCAACACACAGAGAGACAGACACATAGATGTGCACATGTGCACACACACACACACACACACACACACACATCTCATCTATCTTTAGAGTATCATAGAGTAATAGATTGATTGCCTACCATGAAGAGACCCAGAGTGAAGT
>CABHPP010110182.1:67873-89795 GCA_902168425.1 Peromyscus attwateri | reverse complement strand
AAAAAAAAAAAAAAAAAAGCCCAGTACCAGTTAGGAGTGAACCTGTTACTATTGTTTTGCTAAAAGGACATAGTATCAAGTGACCTTCCAACTATATAGCTCTGTATTTTGATTAGCACAGCTCTTACATCACATCAGAGAAGTGTCTTTGTGTGCAGTGGACAATGTAGAGATTCACCGCTTGTCAAAACGCAGAGAGTATGTGTCTGTGAGGTACTCAGCCACAATCAGGACATCTATATCACACCCCTCCCGCCAAGGCTCAAGAAACATTGTAGAAGAGGAGTTGGAAAGATTTTTAAGAGCTAGAGGTTGGGAAGGACTGGGCTAAAACAGTATCTTCTGGGCATGAATACACAGAAGTTTTAGCTGCCTGATGTAGGTATAGATGATATAGATGGTCAACATGTTTATAAAAATGCTCTTAGTACTCATCAGGGAAATGCAAATCAAAACCCCGGTGAGCAGGGCAGGGTGGCATATACTTGTCATCTCGGCAGCTGGGAGCCTGAAGGAGGAAGATTGGGTGTTTGAGGCCAGCCTTGGCCACAGGGCAAGACTGTGTCAGGCAGAAACCAGCAGCAGCAGTGGCAACCGTGAGTGATCAAGCCACCCACGAGCATGGTCATCACTACAAAGACGTTTTAAAACGTTGGTGAAGGTGCCCAGCAGGGGAACCTCTCAGACACACCAGTAAAAATGTAAATTAGTGAAGCCATTATGGAAAATATTGTGCAGACTTTTCTATTAGCAATGAACACTTAAGTTTTATTAAATGTCTTTTGTAGTATTATATTTTTCTCCATTAGTGAGCAATGCATTGAATTACATCCTTGTTATTCCTTAATATTAAACCATGGCTACATTTTTTGAAACAAATACTACTTTTGATACATTTTTTTGCTTTTTTAAAAATTTTTGTTGTTCATACATTACATCCTGACCTCAATTTACCCTCCACTCCTCACAGTCGCTCTCCCAACCCCACCAAATCCTCTTCTGTTTCCCTTTAAAAAAAAAAAAAAAAGAACAGTCCTCCCAGGGACATTTACTGAACATGGCCTAGCAAGATACAATAAGACTGGGTACAAATCCTCATATCACGACTGGACATGGCAACCCAGTAGGGGGAAAAGGGTCCCAAGCTCAGGCAAAAGAGTCAGAGATACCCCTACCCCCACTGTTAGGAATCCCACAAGAACATCAAGCTACACATCCATGACATATATGCAGAGGACCTAGCTCAGACCCATACAAGGTCCATATTTGTTGCTTCCATTTCTGTGACCCCCTGTGAGCCCTGCTTAGTTGATTCTGTGGCCCGTGTTGTGATGTCCTTGACCCCTCTGGATGGAGACACCTTTTAAAATAACTAAAAGTAGAACTGCCATGTGATCTTGTAATCCCACTACAAGAAATATATCCAAAGGAGATGAAGCAAAGAGATGCTGACATGTCCATGTGTGCAGCAGAACTACACACAAGAACTAAGGCATGGAATTGGCGGCAACACTCACCACTGAATGAGTGGATGCGTCAAATGTGTTACATATACTTAGCTGAATATTATAAAACTATCAAAATTAATGAAAGCCTGTCACTTCCAGCAATGGAGATGGAATTGGACACTACTGAGTGAAGTAAAAGAGACAGAAGGACAAACAGCCCATGTTGTCACCATTTGTGGAAACTGGAAGTCTGGCCTGTAGAAGAGTGAGGCTTGAAAGCGAAGGCATGTTTGGAAGGGACAGCAGTGAGGCCAAACAGACATCAGACGAGTGGCCCCCAAACAGACAGGAGCCATTAGTCCTCACCTGTATAGCACTGCAGGCAACAGCTGCTTAAAATAATCTATATTTCCAGATGACCAGAAAAGCGTAAGAAGTTCCCAACACACAAAACGATGATTTTAGGAGGTGAAAGCAGGAGGTTTGTGATTTTGAGTTCCCTGCCAGTCTGAGCTTCAGAGAAAAACCAGGTCTCAAATAAACAAAATTGAATAAACAAACACTAACACTGGAATAAATGAGAGCGCTTGTGCTTCTCACTTGCCAATTGCATGGTGTACATCTGTGATGAATCACCATAGTCCCCCCCTCTCCGTGCACCCCCTCAGTGTACAGATACCATGTCTCAATAAGAAAGGGACAGACAGCAGGGACACAGGAGGTCCCCACTGACTGGGGAGCTTCATCTTTGCCTCCTGGTTATACCTTTCTTCATCCTCAAGGGCAGAACGTGGGTGAAAAGCACTGAGAAGTAAGGACAGGTGTTGGGAACAGCTTGTCCATGGTCAGAGGCTAGATCTGGGGCTCTCAGCGAGCTGTAGCTCTCTCTCAAAGGCCCCGAGACCAGAACAGGAAGGCCTCCAAGTCAAAACAACTTGGTATTAATCCCAAATCCTCATTGCCTGTTTCTCCAGCTCCTCTCTCTGTGCGTGGTCCACTTTCCAGAGGCTCCCGAGTATGAGGTATGGCTTCCAACTGAGTGCAGGAGGGATTTGAGCACCTAACTTTTTAATATTGAGCCAGGTATCTACAACATAAGACAATGCCAGTCTGGTTTGCTCACCATATTATTTTGAAAAGTAGTTATGTTGCATCAAAACATTTTTTGTTTCACATGCAATAAACTTAACCTTATTATTTTTTAAAGATTTGTTTATTTATTATGCATACAGTGTTCTGCCTGCATGTATCCCTGCAGGCCAGAAGAGGGCACCAGATTTCATTACAGATGGTTGTGAACCACCATGTGGCTGCTGGGAATTGAACTCAGGACCTCTGGAAGAGCAGCTAATGCTCTTAACCTCTGAGCTATCTCTCCAGCCCAATCTTATTATTTTAAAATTGACAATTTTTAAATTTTTTTCTGGTTTTGTTTCTAGTACAATAAATGTTAATAAATATGATTCACATAAGTAAAAATTCAGGACTTCTCAAAATTAGCATAAAAAAGTGCTGAGGCCAAAGACTTGGTTTTATAAAGAAGATCTTTTTTGAGCCAGTCAACTGTAGCATTTACGTTTAGCATTGAGGCAGGATAGAAAGACAGGACAAACTAAAGGAACATGAGAAAGAGAGAGGAATCTCTAGCCCGGAAATCTGGGTGGAAAAGCGAGAATTCCAGTACAACTGACAGCTGTTTGCGGCCTTTCTTCTTTCCCAGATGCTAACCTGCCATTTTCTAAGCCGCACATCAGAGCCCTGCTTACAAGGGAAGACACAGGCTAAACCCCTCCTGCAGCACCACAGACTGCTGCTTTTACCTCATGCGATTATAATTTTATCTCCAGAGCTACCCATAATCTCACTTATCCAAAAAGAGAGAAAGAGGGTGGGTTTCTTAGGAACCTCTTTGACATGTAACCTAAGAGCCACCAATGGCTAAGGCTAAGAGAATTTCCCGCAACCCTCACTTGAGAAGCCCATACACACGCTTGGGATGTCTTTCCTGTGCTTTCTCTTGGGAAGCATACACACACACACACACACACACACACACACACACACACACACACCTGGATATGTCTTTCTTACCCCTCCCCCCACCCCTGCTCTCAGTAATTAAGTAATTACACTCCCCCCACTTGGGTACGTCTGTCTTTCTGAGCATCCTTCCTTTTAAGCCTCCTTCCTAAGCCTACACTGCAACATCTTTCATAAAATCTCTAACTCTGCTTCATTACACTGGCTAGTCCTGAAATCCTGTTCAGCCACAAATCTCAATTTGGCCTGAGTCAGAGAACCTGAAAGACCAGGTTCCCTTAGTCTCAGAACTCCTCAAGGCTGTGGAGGACGACAGTGTGTCTGTCGCCTTACCACTGACAATCTGAAAACTCGGAAGGGTGGGAGTGTCGCCAAAGACTTGGCCCTCTCTGCACACGTGACCCCCACTGTCTGCTCGGTCACACCTCTATCTACTGACGCTGTCTTCTACGCCTGTGTACACTACACTCCAACTGTCCCGTCCTGCCTGCCACCTGCTATGCTTCTGTCCTCTCCCAGCTCCGTCCCGGGCCTGATAAGACCTGCTGTGGCATCCTTTGGGTAGCCTGCCACATGCCACACATATTTGTGGAATTCCATGATGACTCATTATGCTTGGAAACCCTAGGCTTCCGGGTAGAAAACAGGCCAACAGTTTTAGTGACTAGTGTGCAAGACAGTGGTCAGAGCTGTAATTCCCAGTCTCCTTTAGAAGCCAAGTGCAAAAACATGGCTACAGGCTGATCCTGTACTCTGTATGCACTGAGCTATCCTGTTAGAGAGAGTTGCTTCAAACAAGGGAACTAGGTTTTGTAATCACCATTTAATACAGCAGTCCAGGCAGATGGTAGGTGTCCAATAAATATTTGTTGAGTTGATGAATGCATACCTCATCTGCCTCAATAAGAGATTTTTTTTCCATCCAAATGACTTACCATCATAATTGAACAAGATATAAATGGAAGCAACAGCTGATTGCTCAAGATACAGAATAAGGATGGGGAAAGCCGAAGTGCTGGTTTAGTACAATGGCTAAGAAGTCCCAGTGAGAGATGTGAGAAAGTGTCCTCTAAGTGTCTCGGCTACTTGAAATCTAGCATACTACTGGTGCAAGTCAGAGTGTAAGATGCAGCTACAGTAGCCTTCTAAGAGGGTTGGAGCAATGCATTAGTTGTAGGTCACATAGAGGCCAGTGAAAAAGGCCAATGAAGTGGACCCGAAACTCCAAACATCTCATTGAACATCAGCTGCACCGATTATACCTACAATGTGGGTCTCAGGACTAACTCCTGCTTGCCCTCCTACATGAAGGCGTATCAGATATTGGCATCCTAGTAATATCTTCATGCAGGGAAACGGTCACACTGAAAGGAATCTCTCTGAGCATGGTGGTGTTTGAATTTGTACCTTTAAGCAAATACTCAAGGATAAACATTAGTTCTCATTTACATATAGCTTACCAGAAGACAATAATTACCGGGTGTCCTGGCTAGTTTTATATCAACTTGATGTGAGCTAGAGTCATCTGAGAGAAGGGAACCTCAATTGAGAAACTGCCACTCTAAGATCTGGCTGTAGGCCAGGCTGTAGGGCATTAGTGATTGATGCAATAGGACCAAACCCACTGTGGGTGGTGCCACCCCTGGGCTGGTGACCCTGAATGCTATAAGAAAGCAGTCTGAGCAAACCATAGAGGAGTAAGCAAGTAAGCTGCATTCTTCCATGGCTTCTGCAAATTAGCTCCTGCCTCCAGGTTCCTGCTGTTTGAGTTCCTGTCCTGACAGTCGCTCAATGATGGAGTGTGGCCTGAGAGTTGTAAGATAAAATAAACCCTTTCCTCCTCAAGTTGCTTTTGGTCATAGTGTTTCATCACAGCAAAAGAAACCTGAAGATGCAAGGGTATTCAACCTATGGCTTTACTGAGATATTAACAGAGATTTGTCCGTGAAATTAGGCTTTTAGAAGAGCCAACTTTTGATTCTGTGAACTTACTCCATTGCATTTTTATTTTCTATTTCAATAAAATCCATTTTATTATATCCTTGGTGCTGGCTAGTTATATGTCAACTTGACACAAGCTATAATCATCTGAGAGCTCAATTGAGAAAACACCTTCATAAGATCCAGCTCTAGGCAAGTCCGTAGGGAATTTTCTAATCAATGATTGATAGGAAAGGGCACAGCCCATGGTGGGTGGTGCCATCCTATGGGCTGGAGGTCCTGGGTTCTGTAAGAAAGCAGGCTGAGCAAGCCATGGGGAGCAAGCCAGTAAGGAGCACCCCTTCACTAGCTCTGCATCAGCTTCTACCTGCAGGATCGTGCCCTGTTTGAGTTCCTTCCCTGACGTCCTTCAATGATGAACAGCAATATGGAAGCATAAGCCAAATAAACCCTTCCCCCTCAATGCTTTTGGTCGTGGTGTTTCATCGCAGCAAGAGGAACTCTAAGATATCCTTCTTTCTGCCTTCTTCATATCAACTTTGAGTTCTCTAATCAATAATTCACTCAACTAACATCTGTGTATGTGTTATGAAGCAGGTATTATCTTATGTGCTGGAGGCCATGTTAATTAGATCATTAATTTTTTTAATTTGGGGATTTAAGACCATGAATGCTTTTGTCTCACTTTAACATTTAAAAAGCAGCTTGAGTAGAATTTATTTGACCTGAGTTGTTTTATTCTGAATTTATATTAAGTCTAACCTTAAATTTATAATAGCAGGAAAAAATTTATTCAATACAGACACGTTTGGTGAGATTGAATTTTTGAACTAATATATAACCTATTTTTATAAATATTCCATGTATGTTTGAGAGCATAGTTTCTCAGTGATGTTAGAGGAAAAAAAAAGCAAAGTCCTAGGCCCTTACTTCCCCCAAGGAAATATCAAATAAGCACTAATGATGAAATTAAGTTGCTTTGTGGACCCCTGGGAAACAGCTGAAGATTTGCAAAAATCAGTCAAATGCCCAATCCTCCCCACCCCCCCACCCCCCAACCCCCTCACCCCAATGGAAATGAACCATTCCCAGGTCCCTCTTTCAAGATAGAAGGGGAAAAAATAAAAAACTTATTTGCAATACATGTGGGCCACCCAAGGGCTTGCTTGGTTCTGTATCACCTGCTCCAATGGGATGGCTACATGACTTGGATCTCAGGTTCAAAGTCATGGACAGCAGAGGTTGTAACAGATTTTTTCTTTTGGGCCACCAATCTGCTCCCAAATCATGGCACAGGGACTTTTTATTAGATTTGAATGCTCAGCCTAGCTTACGCTCATTTCTGGCTAGCTCTTTTGAATTAACCTGTTTCTCTTCATCTACCTTTTGCTTTGGGGCTTATTACCTTTCTTATTTCTGTATATCTTAATTTCACTGCTTCTCATGGCTAGCTGGCTGGTGGCTGCCTGGCTTCTGGCCCCAGGCATCTCCCTTCGTCTCTCCTCCCTTCTTCTCTCATTCCTTTCCAGCCTAGATTTTTCCTCCTACTGACTCTCTCTGCCTGCCAGCCCTGCCTATCCTTTCTCTGCCTAGCTATTGGCTGTTTAGCTCTTTATTAGACCAATCAGGTGCCTTAGGTAGGCAAGGTGAAACCAATGCAACACATCTTTATATCATTAAACAAATGCAGCATAAACAAAAGTAACACACCTTTACATAGTTAAAGTTATATTCTGCAGCATAAACAAATGTAACACATCTTTACCTAGTTAAAATAATATTCCACAACAAGTGGTAGGTAACTAACTGAGCATAAGAAAACATACAGGGAAATTTCATACTCATAATCATCAGAGGCAGATGATTGCAGGGATAATAATCTGATAATGTTCTGGAAGCAAGTATAAGACTCAGAGAAATTAAGACACTTAAAAGCAAATTGTGTCTCATTATAAATATGTATAATATACATACATACATACATACAAACATACATACATACATTCATACATACATGGAAACAGGAGGGAAGACCAAAATCTAAGCCTAGAAAGCATGCTTACAGAAGTCCTAGATACCACCTCCCCTGTGATCAGCAAGACAGGAGGGGTGGCTGTTTTAGCAAGTGTTCAGTTTTCTCACAAGCATCTACCTGTCCTCAAAACCACAAAGCATGTTTTAAAAAAATGGAAAAATTCCATGAAAAGCAATACAATTCAAGAAAATAAAACTAAAGAAATGCAGAATTCAGATATAACAGAAAGAGACTTTAAAACAACTGTTATAAATTCAAAGAACCAAAGGAAAACATGAATTACAAAGAAAGAAAAAAAAAACAGAGTGAGAATGTTCAAAGAATCCAAGTTATTATAAAAGAACAAATTTCTCCCCTGGTTTTCTCCAAACAATAGATAAGGAAAAAAAAAAGGCCTTTGACGAAATTCAGTATGTCTTCCTGATAAAAGCCTTGAAGCGACTGGGAGTGGAGGGATGTAACCCAACGTAATAAAAGCTACAGGCAACTATCTATAGCTGGCATACTATGTGGGGGAAATTGAAAGCATGTCCTCTAAAACGAGGAACAAAGGTCGTCTGCTCTCTCCACTCTCATTCAGTGCAGTGCTTGAAGCTTTAAATATAGCAATATAGGGCAAAAGGAAAAAAATAAAAATAATATAAAATCAAACTAGGCCTATTTGCAAATGGCACCATGACCTTATCCTTTAAAAACATGAAAAGTCTCCACCAGAAAACACTTAAGGCAGGAAATAAAACAAATACACAAAGATTAGGGGGCTTTTCTATATATCAAGAATGAACTACTAAGAAAGAAATTAGGAAACAAAACCTCATTTATAATAACTTTTAAAAAAGACTTTGGAATAAACTTAGCCATGAACATGAAAGTCACTTACATGGAAAATTTAAAACACTAAAGAAAAAACTAAGGCACTAGATTTAGCAGAGTTAACATTGATGAAATGAACAGATTGATAAAGTAATCCAGAGGTGATGCAGTTTCCATCAAATACTCATTGATATTCATTATAGAAATTTAATATCTAAAAAATCCTAAGCGTCGTAAGGAAAACATCAGACCAAAGCAGCACTGAGGAAGAAAGTATTCACAACACCTGACTTTAAACAATACTACAGAGCCAAAGGAACAAAGGCAGCAAGGCACAAAAACAGACATGGTGCTCCGAAGATGGACTAGGTTAACCTCGACCTCTCAGGAAAAAAAACAAAACAAACAAACAAACAAAAGAAAAAAACCCCAGGTGTGTCAAAGACCTTAATGTCAGACACAAAGCTGTGGAACTACGAGAGGAAGGCAGAGAAATCATTTCAAGATAGAGGCAGGAGCCATGTCTTAGTTAGGGTTTCTACTGCTGCAAGGAAACATCATGACCAAAAAGCAAGTTTGGGAGGAAAGGGTTTATTGGACTTACACATCTGTATTGCTGTCCATCATTGAAAGAAGTCAGGGCAGGAACTCCAACAAGAGCAGGAACCTGGCATCAAGAGCTGAAGAAGAGACCATTCTTACTGGCTTGTTCCTTATGGCTTGCTCAGCCTGCTTTCTTATAGAACCCAGGACCACCAGCCCAGGATTGGCACCATCCACCATGGGCTGGGCCCTCCCGCATCATCACTAATTAAGAAAATGCCCATGGGGGGCAGTGGCACACGCCTTTAAACCCCTGCACTTGGGAGGCAGAGGCAGGCGGATCTCTGTGAGTTCGAGGCCAGCCTAGTCTACAGAGTGAGAGCCAGGACAGCCACCAAAAATTCACAGAGAAACCCTATCTCAAAAAACCAAAAAAAAAAAAAAAAAAAAAAAAAAGGAAAGAAAGAAAATGCCTTACAGCCAGAACTTATAGGGACATTTTCTCAATTGAGGCTCCCTCCTTTCAGATAACTCTAGCTTACTGTAAGACTAGCCAGCAAAGGCAACAACTTCTTGAATGGGATGCTAATACCTCAGGAAATACCAGTGGGGTTTAATCAACGAGATCCCATAAAACTGAAAAGCTTCTGTATAGCCAAGATTCAAATAGCAGCGTAAAGAAACAGCCTACAGAACCGGGAAAAGAACCAAAAATTAAACATCAAAAGAGACAGTCATCTTATCGATAAGTAGCCCATGATACTTGGTTCTATCAGTCCTGGCAATGAATACAGATTTCTATAGGAAAAGACAAAGCCAGAGAACAGATGTGACGGAGAGCAACAAGCCATGCTAGTTTTGATCCCTCCTCTCTCGTAGTTGACATTTGGGCTTCGACATGAGTGGTTTCAGGGAATAAACAATGTAGAGACTTAGGGAAAACACATGCTAGCTGGAAGAAACGAAGGATGCAAAAGCTGTGGAGTGCGAATGTGTTTGCTGTACAATTCACATCTCTTTTCCCCTTTTCTTGCCTTGAACATAGATGGCATACATGTGATGCCTGCAGCTGTGAGGGCCATCCTGGAACCATGAGGTGGCAAGCATATCGAGCGTAATGTGAAATGGCATTAGCCTGCTGGGAGAAAAAAAAAGAATCTGCGTACTTCTTGGATTCATTAAAAATCCACACCAGCACAATTAACTGCCTACTTGGGATTCCTTGTTCTGTGAGCAAACACACGCCCTTTTATGCATTAGCTGGTTTTTCCATTACTTGGGGCCAAACACATTCTTAACAGACAAACTGCTGTTCAATGTGGTGAGGATTATTAGCCTTTGAAGATTTTTTAATCTGAGGAATGACGAGTCTGATTTCAGCGCCTGAAAGAACATTCTGTGAGATTAAGAACTACGGCAAATGTGAGCATGGGGCCACTTGTACGCTCTAATATTTTCCAAATGCAACAGAGAGCGTACATTTCCAGATGTACGTTGGGTGGGGGTGGGGAATCATTTCTGACGTGTCCTTTTAGAGGATCTCTTTGGCTGCCTTGTCAGGTCAGTTCAGAGACGGCGGTTGTAACTAGCATCAACACCAAGGTGGATGGGCAAGAGTGATGTCACGGAAGAGAAAATGGGGAAGGGCATCATGGTCACCGGAAGCAGAGGAGGCTGCTAGCTATGGCAGTCACCATGTGACAACGGAGGCTTTAGGAAGCCCTGAGGGGAGGTGTCTGCAGTCAATGTGCTAATGGACTGCATATGAGGAGAAGGGAAAGGCAGAAGAGGGGACTTAGCTTTGGCCTGAGCAATCAGGTAGAAGGTGACCTAGAGGACAACAGTGTCGAGTCCTACCATACCCTGTAGAGTTCCAGATCTTTGCAGATTTTCAGATGTGGACATCAAAACTACTGGACAGGCAAATGTGGGCTTCAAGAGTCCTGCAGGCCAGGGTTGTAAGTGTGGATTCACATCGGCATACATGTGTAAAGGCAGGACGTGATGGTCACCTGAGGAGAGAGCGGTGGCACCTGCCAATCATGTAGGCCCTGATGGAGGAGGACAGGAGAGCATGCTGGGAACGGAGATGCTTCAGAAAGGGGTGGAAGGTCATTTCTTCCCATGCTGACAAAGCCAAGAACAGACAGGACAAACTCGGAAAACACTGTCTGCAGATTAGAGCCACTCAAAGAGGCTGGAGAAACCCAGTTAATTTTTTAGATATTGTTCTAAGGGCCAGCATGATGGCTCAGCTGCTAACAGCACTTGCCACACATGATAACCTGAGTTCAATCCCCAGAATCCACGTGGTAGAAAGAGAGAACTGACCTCTGACCTCCACATGAGTCATGGCATGAGCACACCCTCCCATCCCAGTAAATAAGTTCAAAACAAACAAAAGGACAGACAGTAACTAGAGACAGTTATAACACATCAGGGGGAAAGCATACATCCCCTCCAAGGATTTCATTTTTTTCCTGCCCCCCCCATCTCCCCTCGGTGACCCCCATGCAGCTTCCTCCTTTATACTGCACAGTTCTTGGGCCATGTGTGGAGCGTGTGGTCTGGCGGTCAGAGGCAAGCAGCAGACACGCCCCTTTTCTTTCCTGGCTTCTCTAACTATATTTCTCCCGGGCTAAAAGGAACTGGCTCCTGGTCAAAGACAGTGGTGACTTCTCTGCTTCCTAGATGTCAAATCTTAATCCCTGCATTGCCTTTATGTCGTTCTTTCATTTAATTCACTTAGTTTCCTAACGGCCTCAAGAACAGGCTGTGTGCGGACGGGTTTATTTTAACGTATAATGAGCAGTGCATGTGACTGCCACACACTCAGAGGCTGCGAACATGTAATCATTTAAATGAATGCAGGTGCGGTGCACTAGCTTGCTGTAAGGCCACCCTCCGCGCTTCATGTGGAGGGAATGTGGCGAGCTTGGCTGCATGCACCGCATATCCAAATTTCTTTCTAATTTCATTGTTCCGCACGCATTTTTTTTAAACCTAATAAACCACGATGAACCTTGGGCTTTGTGCAATAGGTATTTGCCCATCAGCTGACCTTAACCACCCTTGAAACCAACAGAGCATAGCAAACTTGCAAACGGGAATTGTATTTTTAACTTTGGGATTTACAAAAGACCAAGGGAAAAAAAACACAAATCCATGCGTTTTAAAGTTAGAAATTAGCACTTTCAGCAAAGTATGACACTCTGGAAATGAGGATGAAAGAAATTAATTTACCTTCTGTGCTGATGCTCCTGCTAGAAGCAGCAACGACGGAGGTGACTTTCATGTCCCCCCTGACGGCTCCGAATCAAGCCTCTGGGCTTGGTAATGTAATCAACCCTGGCACATTTCACTCGTGCTGACTGGGACGGCATTATTAACGTGACCATGTTATTTCATAATTAACTTCCTTTTCTTTTTCAGACAGGAGAGCTAGAGAGACAAAAGCACTCAGAGGTTCTTTGAATTAACTCCAGAAGTGTTTGCGTGTGTGCGTGTCTCGGTCCCATCCAGGCAGGAGAAGGAAGCATTCGTTCCCACTACCGGACTTCTTCCAGCTCCCCCACAGCCATCAATACTGCCACAAAGAAAAACTTCAGCACTCATCAATGGCTACCTTGGAACACACGTCCAGCGTCCAGGTGCTTCTGAAAAAGTGATAGGTGGCCGCTTCATCAGATGCACAAGTAGGGCTTCTTGTGAGTGCAGACTCTTGTTCTCTGTCCTCTCAATCAGGGTCTCTGCAGGGAACCTGGGCTTTGTAAGAGTATTGATGTCTGATTCAACAGTTGTTGAATCCAACCAGTTTACATTAGCCGTCTTTCACCAATGATAATGTTCTTTCAGCCATGTCTAAACATACACTCGTATCTACCTGTACATATGTAGGTATAGCGCTGGGCCCCGCCAACCTCTGTTCTTTGACAATGCTTTTCTTAAAGACTCTGCAAAGCAACTTATGTAGTGTGCATAGTGCCAGCACACCCATTACGATGGATTTGACCCAAGCTGAGCACCCAACTCATGCTGGGTCAACAAGAGCCATTTTCTTTTACTTTTTGTAATAATTTACTTTTATTTTATGTGCATTGGTATTTTGCCTGCATGTATGTCTGTGTGAGGGTGTCGGGTCCCCTAGAACTGGAGTTACAGACAGTTGTGAGCTGCCATGTGAGTGGTGGGAATTGAACCCAGGTTCTCTGGAAGAGCAGTCAGTGCTCCTAACCACTGAGCCATCTCTCCAGCCCCCGCCATTCTCTTATTAAGAGAACTAGAACAGGAGAACTGGATGGACTTTTAACGCTGGGGCAGTCTGGGGACTGAGTGGATACATAGGAAGCAAGCAGGCTGTGGTGTGAAGCAGAGGGTGAGCAGATGGCAGGGAAGAGCAGAGAGTAAACACCCTGCAGAATGAAAACGCTATGGGGACGAGGAAAAGGAAGAGGAGGGGCGCAGTAATCTGTTCCTGAAGGCTCCTCAGCTGACAATCCAAACTTCTGGGCCCCTGCTCTCAGGGTCCACCTCCATAAGCCAGTGTGCCCTAGTTGCTGCTGCCGACAAGCATCTGGACTCAACAAATTCTTTACTTTTCATTGTTCAGGAGAAGCAGGGAGAGTTCCTCATCTATGCCAAGACAAGGGGGATTTTTGGTTTTGTATTTTGAGGCAGTCTTTTTTTCCTTTGTTTAAAAAAAAAAAAAGTGGGGAGGGTGGGGTCCAGAAAATCTCACAAAGCAGGGATGTGAAACCTGAGTTATCAAGGCTCTCATCATTAATGTCACCTCTCTTCTTTTTGGAGAAGTTGAGGGACAAATTAACAGGAAACAAGTCCTGTTGCTTTGGAGGTGTGTTAGCTCTCTGTTGCTGTGATAAAACACCAAGGCAACTTATAGAAGGAAGAATGTTTGAGCTTATCATTCCAGATGGATAAAGCCCACAGTGCCAGGGAGGCGTGGCGGCAGGGGGCGTGGCGGCATGGTGGAAGGAGCAGGAAGCTGAGCGCTCCCATCTGAACCACAGGCATGAAGCAGAGCTAGCAAACCAGAAGCAGGGGGAGGCTTTAAGCTCTCAAATCCCACCCCCAATGACATACTTCCTCCAGCAAGGCCACATGCCCTAAACCTTCCCACACAGCACCACCAACGGGGGACCAAGGTTCACATACCAGAGCCTGTGGAAGACGATCCTCATTTAAATCCCCACAGAAGATCATTCATTCACTTTTAACCTAGCAAACCCATGGAGAGCCCCAACCCTATCTCAGCTGAGATCAACTGCCAACAAGCCATCTTCTAAAATGTTGGCTTTCAAGATAATACACAGAGGGGAAATTCTTCCATGACTGACGGTGGTCAAGCCCTAGCAGGCTTGTTTATGGCAGGCAGGGAGATGGCTCTGCCCACTAACTCTTTAGACAAAGGAGTGCTCATCTCCCTGCAGACAGAGGCCGCAAGGGTGGGAAGGCTCCACAAAGGAACAGCACTCCGTTCCCCCCATTCCCTTTTACTTCCCCTCTAACGCTCCTGGCTCCTCTCCCCTAGCCACACTGTTCCAGAAAAAGGAGCCAGGAGCTACAGGGGCCCCCGGGCTGATCTGCAAGCACCGCTGTGCCAGGTTCCAGCTGCAATTAATTTTCCAGAAAAAAAAGCTCTAAACCTCTGAAATGCATTTCAATTTGAAATGCTGATATTGCTGTCAACCACCACGGTACCCACGCATAAATCTGGAGCATAGATAGTTTTTGTTGGTAATAATGAAGAACAACATACATTTAATTAGCGTGAGATTTAGGAAATGTGCAGTGTAATAAAATAATATTCTAATTAGGTTGGGGAAACTTGTTTGGATATGATTTGTGCAGTGCCATTCCGAGGAGTTAATACAAACTGTACGGAAATATGCTTTTCCTAAGCAAACAAACAAAAATTCCATATAGAAGAGACAATGTCTTTATGTCCTTGTACATTAATCTCAGGAGAGCATGGAATTAAAAACAAATGCTCTCTGGTCATCTGGAATGGTCAGCTCAGGGGGAAATGGATCCTAGGGCTCAAACCCAGGCCAGAGGTCAGTGACATTCAGTGTCCTCATACTTGGGTTGATGCTTTTAGTTCCCCGAATTCCTGCACAAGGCCTGTCATCTGGTACCTAGGAATGCCACCTGTGCCCATGTCCAGGGAATCTGGGATTGTTAAAGATGCATTTCCCAAGAGTCCTCCAGTCCTTTGAATCAGTGTGAGCTCAGCCAACACCAGGAGAGCATCAGGCTGGTGTGGCTTTAGCACCAGGAAGGCTGTAGCAGAGCCCCAGCCTTAACTGAAATTTTCTATGTGATTTTGAGACCATTCATGACCACTTCCGTAGTGTGCTCTCCTAATCTGCAAACACAAGATGGCAAGGTTTCTTCTAGGTAGTGTTTTAGAGATCTCAGGTGATTCCTGCACAATAATGAACATGAACAAAAGGTGCTGAAGAAAGCAAGCTCCACATACACCTCCAGCTGGCTCACACCTCCTATGTTCATAAAGTAGCAATGGAAACAAGACAGTTGCTGAGCAAACAGTTCTTGGGTTTTCTTAAAGGCACTTAGTATTTACAAAGGGTTTGCTTTGATTACTCCCAAAGTTTTTCTTCTTAGTCTAATAATCTCACTTTTTAAAAACAATAATTTTAATATTTACCTAAAGGAAAACATAGACCATAGCTTTTTGAGGATGATAGAAAGTAAAACAGATAATCCAGCCAGGTGGCGGCGGCGGTGGCGGTGGTGGAGGCACACGCCTTTAATCCCAGCACTCAGAAGGCAGAAGCAGGACAATCTCTGTGAGTTCAAGGCCAGCCTGGTCTACAAAGCAAGATCCAGGACAATTTCCAAAGATACACAAAGAAACCCTGTCTCAAAAAAAAAAAAAAAAAAAAAAGTAGCCCCAGATAATCCAGATGCCTTACAGGAACCTAAAAGTTAAACGTGTAGAATATTCCTTACCAGCTGCTGGTGGCTGTCATGGAGAAGTCACTGTGAGTTATGGGCATTGTGAGCTCTCGTCAAGTTACATTATATCATTGAAAGACTTTACTTAAGCTCTCAAACCCTTCCCCTAGTCTCTCCATTTTTAAGGCTCTAGCTGCAAAGGACCAAGTGTAAGGTTTTGTGTGGTTTGGGCAGTTAACCGCTCTGTGACTGTTGCCTCATTTGCCAAGAAGCTGGTTAGGAATGACAGCCCAAGTCGGCTCACTTCTCTCCTCATCTGGAAACGCGCCATAGGGAAGTAAGCGTATCATTTCAGTTCTGATAAGTGCTTAAAATCACACTGTCTAAAGAGAAGCTCAGAAGTAAGTGAGGCATCCAGGTCACCCAGAGAGCCAGAGGCCCAGTCAGGACTGCCCCAGCCAGCCTCTTCCCCACTCTCTGTGCAACCTACCACACCACACTTCGCACCTTCCAAATGACAAACCGTGGGACCATTCACCTGCAAACCACACGATTCATCTCCGTTTCGCAGGACTGATGGCACGTTGGAGAAATGTTACCAACATTGTTTAATACTGGAACTGCTGTGGGTGGTACACCATTAGTCTGACATTGGCTAGCCATCTCAGAAAAGCAGAAGTACCTGCCTGACATTTTAGAATGGCTCCTGACACTGCTCGGAAGACTGGCTTTCACAGAACTACATGACTAGGTGTGCCTAGCTAAACCCTGTTTTCTCTGTCTCTGATTTCTGCAGAGAAGTCTCACAGGCTTAAGATGCAGTTCGCAGCCAAGACAAATGACAAAATATGGCCCTGAGGGTGGCACCCAAATATAGATTTCTTTGTCTTACTTTGCATATGCTAGCAGTCACAGAGAAAGACATGACTGCAAGCTGGCTCGATTCTCACCCGGTACTCCCCCTCTCTGATTGACTGGTCCACATGGAAGGAAGTTGTCGGATTTGTCAAAATGAGTCTTTTAGGTTTTTATGCTGTAAAAAAAAAAAAAAAAAAAAAAAAAAAATTCTGCATTTATCCTTGCACCTTACCCACATTAGGGAATTTCAGTTTTTGTAAGGGGTGAACGCATCATTCAAGGGCCATCCCCATCATCCTATGAAAGCAACCAGGGCTTAGAAAGCAGAAACATATTTTAAGTAAAATCTCTAAATGAAATGCCATGGCTTGGCGAAGGCTCGCACAGTGTCCACAACTCACAGTGACTGCTCCGTGACAGCCGCCGGTAGCTGGTAAACTGGATTCTAGACGTTTAACTTTCAAGCTCCAGTAAGGTAGTCATCTGGCTCAGCTGTCCTATTCTCTCATCCTCTTAGCCATCAGCTCAGCAAACTTTCTGGTCTAGAGTTGACCACAAACCTGAACTTGTCCCCAGATCTTCTTCATCAGAATCTCTGACACGGGTGTGACCTCCCTCCTGGTGCACCAGTCAGTAGTACAAGAAACCTAGAAAAATGGCTCGGGACCCTAGGATATCTCTGCTGTGTGAGTGATGCGTTTTCTCAGTCCACACCACCGAGACAAGGACCTCTCCTCTCCCTGCTCCTGTGAGAGGTTCTGTAAAGTTGCAGAGGAAGGGCACGGGGTTCCCGCCACTCTGTAATACCAAAGGAAACCAAGAACAGTAGCGATAATCCAGTCTACCACTTCATTTTGAGTGTGCCCTTCTGACAATGCCAAATGATTCCAATTATCTGGTCTAGCAGGATCAGAGTTTCGTCTCTTTTTTCCAGGCAACAATCTCCTGGGGTCCACGAGTGTTCCCAGAGAACCGAGCACACACGGATCAGGATGGGTTGGTTTTCTACATTGAGAAGCAGGCAGTCAGTCAAACCTTAGATAAAAAGACTTACTTTAAATTATTTTGATGTTGAGTCCTGCTTGTGCATTGTATCTATAAGTGAGCTGATAAACTTCTCCTGGCCAGATTGTCTCAGATCTGCTGATTCAAACTTAATAATCATGTTTTAGGTTGCTAATGCCACTTCTCAGATGGTGGAGCCCAGGCCTTGAGCTTTTTCTAACATTCCTCTAAATAATTCAGATATGCTATCAGGATCCAGGTTGGCTGAGGTCTCTGGGCCATGTGTGAATGCAGATACAATGAAGTTGTGCACACATTAGATCCTTCTGTGGATCTAGAAGCTATAACATCTGGTCAATGGAAAATACATACCTTATAAAATTTCTTCTGGGGCTGGCTCAGACCAGCAGCATCAGAAGTCTTTGTGGGCTGATAGGAAATGAAGGCTCTGAGCTCTGCCTCCAGGATATTTTAAAACAGATCACGGGGTAATTCACATTTGTATTGAAGTCCGAGAAGCAAGCTGTAAACCCTGATTCCTAACTGGCAAGTAGTTCCATTCCTCAGTTCCCCCTTTACATTAGACTCCTGAGATCGGAGTCCATGATGCTTCATCAAGCAAAATGTGGGTGAATTAATTATTGCAGTAATACATGGCATCTACCCTAGTTCTTCCTTCTCAAAGAAATACATACATTTTCAGAGGCAAAATTCATAGAATAAAAAAAGTAAAGTCAGCTGCCCAGGCACTTCATTGCTATGTTGTGGTGACCTAGCCTAAAACAGGTCCCCAGCATAACTGGGAGGAATCTGCCCAATTCCTGGTTGTTCCTTTTGGACTACATGAAAGGGACAGAATTCGTATGCAATGTCCACTAGGCTAGTGGACTAGTTTCTATTTTGTATTACTCTGAAGGTCGCTGGGATAGTACCGTAGTTCAGGTTCAAGTCAGAAGCTCTCGGCAGCAGTGATGGACACTAGGTACATGAGTGATGCAGAAGACCACACATGTGATGGGCAAGAAACTACAGCAGAGAAATTCAGTATATCATCTAAAGTCCAGAAAAGAAGCAGGCATGAGACTCACGGGAACTGCGACACTTAAAAGTGGTCTTACAGAAGGAGAAATTAGAGGAACGGGCATACAGTGAAGCCCAAGAAGACCCAGTGCAGGTAAGATGCAGGCCAAGCCAAGTAGTGAAAGTCTTCCCTGCATGGAGTCAGCAAATGATGGAGAGATGGGGATGTTTATTCTCCCAGCGCTCAGCCCTCAACACAAGATCACAAGGTGCAAAGAAACAGAGAATGGAGTGGCCCTGAGCAATGGCCTCGGACCAACCTGACCACAGCTTTAAGCCAACTTAGATACGACTGATGAGTTCAAGCAGAACATGAATGGACAACCCAACAAAACAGTAAAGTGATATCTGGATAAAACAAGACCGTCAATAGAGAGGGGAGCAATATTTTAAACATCAAACAGCAATTCTGATGCTGAAAATCAAGATATAGGAATTGAAATTTTCAGCGAAGGGGTTCAGAAGAGTCAGTGGGCAGAAGAAGCTATCAGTAAACTCGGAGGTGAGTCATTTGAGGTGATTAAGAACAGACAAAAGAAAAACAGAGTGACCAGAGCTAAGAGGGAAATGACATGCCGTCAACTGATGAAAACATGTACCGAGGGACCCTGAGGGTGAGAAAGGCTGGCTGAAGGATGAAGGCCCCAGACTCACCACATGAGGGGGAAGGTCATTGCGGTTTTGATTTTCATTTCTCTAAGGATGAGTGATAGTGAATATTTGTACTTGTTAATTTTTATATTATTTGGTGTTTTGAGGTTCAGTTGTTCACAGCTCTTTATGTATACTGGGTACTAATCCTATTCAGAGACACAATTTGCAAATACTTCCCCTCATCCCATTGGTTGCATTTTCATTCCGCTGATTGTATAGAAATCTTAAATTTTCATGAACCAAATTTAAAATTTGCTGACTGTACTTTTGGGTGGTATACGCAATTATTATTATTATTATTATTATTATTATTATTATTATTACCAAATCCAGCACTGAGATTTTTCAATTGTTTCTTATGTAGTTTTGAAGAATTCTATACTTTCAAACTTTAATATTCAGTTCTTGAATCCTTATTGAGTTAATCTTTGTGCATGCGTTAATCTTTGTTAATGAGAGTACAGTTTCTTTCTTTTGCTTGTGAAAAACCCATTAACACCATAATATGATCGAGTTTTAAATGTTGACCTTCCATCTTGTAACTTTGCTAAGGTCACTTATTAATTACATAATTTTTGTAGATATTCTTGAGAGCATGTTGAGAAAAACAAATATGTAAAACACATGAGTTAAAATTGTTCAAAAAAGATATCTCACTGTAAGTCTTAAGGGTGAGTGATTCCTGTATTCTGAAAACTTAAGAATGTTAAAGAAATCAATCTAAGGAGATTTAAATGGAAAAACAGTGTGTATGTATTAAAGAAAATAGAGGGAAAACACACTTGAAGATATACGCTGTGGGATCATCCTTCTGTACGCTGTGAATATGTGTTGATCTCATTGGTTAATAATAAAGCTGTTTGATCAATAGCAAGGCAGGATAAGTGGAACAATCAAACTGAGGACTGAGATGAAGAAGGGCAGAGTCAAGAGAGATGTGAGCCGGTCACCAAAAAAGCAAGATGCCAGAGGACTGGTAAAGCCATGGACCATGTGGCAATACATAGATTAATAGAAATGAGTTAGTTTAAATGTAAGAGCTAGTTAGTAATAAGCCTGAGCAATTGGCCAAGCATTCTGTAATTAATATATAAGCCTCTGTGTATTTATTTGGAACCAAGTGGTCAGAACAAAAAGCTCCATTTACTTGATTTACTCTATCTACTGATTAAAACTCTAAATTCTTTTTTAAAAAAATTCCCCTCGACACACTCAGAAGTCATGGCTAGTCAGATTTCTGTGTATCCCATGGTGCAGACAAGATGTATGTAAAATTAACCATCACACAGATTTAACAGAATCCTTACTATAACCGGAAGCCTTTCATAGGTAAGGACGAATTATTTTACCATATGTGAAAGAGAAAAGGAATTAGAATAGATAAATCCATTTTGCAAAAAGAGAATGCAATGGCAAAAATAAATATGTCCAATTTTGAGACAGTCATCACGCCTGTGTGATGCCAGGGCCGGGAAAAGATAGTACATCGTAGATTGGCTTGCAAATTCTCCAGTGAAGTGTGAAGGAAAGCTGAGTGGGAAATGGAAAAAAATAAGACTATGTTTTGATTATATTTGTAGCTCAGCGGCAGTTAAAACTAGCTTATATTATTATTATTTTAGTTTCCAACTTTCCATAACAAAGACTAAAGTAAACAAAAGTAACTATTTCTCTGTGCACAGGAAACAAGACTGGACAGTTTCTACATTACAGTACCAATACTATTTACCACTCAAATGTAGAACTGAGACGGAAGAAAAGGGAACTTCTTGCTTGATAAAGTGAATTGTTTGCATATATATATATATGTATATATATATAAACATTAGGAGCATATGCTCTCTTCTTCAAATGAGTCCTTTTTTTAATTAGTTGATAATACATTAAAGGAATTTTAAATGCATACAATCTTAAGGATTCTCAAATATTTCTAGAAATTTATAGGAGATTTACATAACAGGTATTGTGAAACTAAAACTAAGAATCTTCTTGTATAAACCTCTGTCTTATCATTTTCATTAGAGAATGTCAGTTTCTGTGACCAAATCCACTTAGGGGACACCAGCACAGCATGTTACCACTGTATGAAAACAAATTTCATATTTCTAGACTCATGTAGCTGTTAATTCCTTGATCTTAAATTTTTTCTAGAACAAATATAATAATTTAAATGCGTGGGCTTGTCTGTCAGATTTACATTTTTTTAAGTCATCAGAATATAAATGGACAAATTATGTGCTGGGAATCTCAAACCCTTGATCCAGAAGAGCAAATTCCTCTCAGGCTCAGTTCTTAATGTTGGGCTTTGGAAAAGTCACTCCACTTCTATTCACAGCCGCTAGGGCTCAGTCTCCTGTATGATCGGAGATGAATGCGTTGGAGAAAACAGTATCACAGGGCACCTCAGCTGATACTGAGGAAAAACAGACAGTTCTGTGCCGATCTGTAGTCTCTTAAAGACAAAATTCAAAAAAAAAAAAAATGTGGAAGATGGGAAAGGAACCAGTCAAGGACAGTTTTGTGTGTGTGTGTGTGTGTGTGTGTGTGTGTGTGTGTGTGTGTGTGT
>CABHPP010110182.1:45033-67863 GCA_902168425.1 Peromyscus attwateri | reverse complement strand
TGTGTGTGTGTGTGTGTGTGTGTGTGTGTGTGTGTGTGTGTGTGTGTGTATTTTTTGTCTGTTGGTTTGGTTTCCTCGTTTCCCTTCCTCCTGGCATGACTGAGGGGAATTGTGTTACTGAGGGGAATTGTGTTAATGATGTTAAAAAGAAAACAATACTTAGTTTAGGAAGAGGTGGGTGACAAGCACAACGTGCTAAAATCTCCGGGGAATGAACCGGAGGAAGTTGTGGAAGACCTATCCCAAGGGGAGTGTGATGGCTGAACATATCTAGTTCAACAGCAAAGTAAAATAAGAAACTTAACAGAGCAGGAGGAAATCCCAGTCTATCCCAGAGACACTGGCAGGTACGGGGCTCCCTATGCCATCATCCAGTGAAGGATAGTAAGCAGAGCCACGATTAGGTTGGAGAGTCTTGGAAACTGCACTCCACTCCCAGTAACGGGCATTTCAAGGGGAAGGGAGAGGAAGGGAGACACAATCTGTGTGTGTGTGCAGCTGCAGAAACAACTTCCGGGTGCACTAACTGCACTAACCGGGAATGGCTCTAAGACGCCACTTAAAAGGGCTCCTGCTGAGCCAGCCACTTGGTTACCCCTGACCACACCCCTGTGCTCTAGGGAAACTCGGAACATGCAGAGTCAAGAGGAAAGAAATTATGAATCAGAACTGCATAATCTTCACTGCCCTATAAACCTGTGTGGAGCCAGAATCCAGGGGAACACAGAAACAGGTTCCAAACACATGCGGGGTATCAGGAAGGACCGCCCAGGGGTGGAGCCAACATTGACAGACTGCTGAAGGACCCCTGAGACCTTTGACCAGCATCTACAACCCTGTGTGTGGAGGACCACCTGCTGGTAGGAACGCTATCTGCAACTCTACCTTGCAAAGGACTGCCCAGAGGTGTGGCCATCACCTGGGAACCCAAGAAGAAACTCCAGACTGGAACAGCAAACAGGAAGACTGCTTACAGACTCTCTCCTCTTCACATTATTTCTCCTTTATTTAGTACTCAGTGACAGTTTAGCAGGCCTGCTCTGTCTTGCTGTTCTCACTCTCTTTTTCTTATCTTTCTTTCCTTGTTCACGTCCCCTTAGATAGGTTTACCTAAAGAACGCAGTGGGTGGCAAGCTCCTCGAGATAAAATATTTCATCTTGCAGGGAAGCTCGTTAAGACACAGGATGTGCTAAAGGGGAGTGAAAAGGTCCATTGTTCAAGGAAGCTCCTTAAAACCCAGGAAGCAGACAACTCAAAAGTTTCAGGGAGTCCCTGAAACTCATCAGATACACTGCCCCACTGCCCACAAGCATATATAACCGGAAAGGACTGCTCAAAGACTCCCTCAGATTAGCCAAACGGCCTAGAAGAGACTCAAATCAGACATGCTCCCTGGAAAATCAGCTGAGTTGCCTGGATAAGACACTCTCCAGACTGCTGAGCTACCTGCGGGTTGCGGAGCACTTCAGGTTTCCAGCTTTCATGAGCTGTCACCCATGCTGTGGTGGGGAGGTTCAGTGATGCGACTGTCTTTGAGTCATTTCTGCTCGGGTAAGTAACCCCTCCCTCAAAACTCCTTAGTTCACCAAATTGGGCTTTGTGTCCTTACTTTGGTCTGTCATTAGTTCCCTATCTGGGGTGAGTAGACATAGTGTCACACAGCACATAGGTCAGCTTGGTTTGCCAAGTCTCCGTGTCTCAGTCTCTGTTACAGGATTTTTGTTTATGTCGCCAGTTCGTGGATCAGCGAGTCTTGGAGGACCGAGGAGAAGGGGAATGAGTGACCCCAAGGGAAGAGGCAAGCCGGAAACGACCAGTGTCGGGGTGCTCCGGCAGTAGCTTGGATCCGTCCCAGGTTTTCCCTTTCCTTTAATATTTGTGCATGGGATTTTTTTACTAATAAATGGTAAAAGAATCATTTTCAAGTCTCCTGAGACCTTGAACTATTTTAGATTAGCTGGTTGTGTTTCTTTTTTTTAACATTTTATTTTAGTGTGTGTGTGTGTGTGTGTGTGTGTGTGTGTGTGTGTGTGTGTGCACGCGCGCGCGCACCATGGTGCACATGTGAAGGTCAAAGGATGACTTGCAGGAATAAATTCTCTCCTTCTACCACATAGGTTCCAGGGACCGAACTCAGGTCATCAGGCCTTGCAGTAAGAGGCTTTATACATCCTGGATCCACCTTACCAGCCCTGATTGCATTTCTTCACCCTCTCTTTTCATTCCACCTTCAAGCCCAACTGTCCTCCTTCCTAATTGCTTTCCCTCTTCTGTCTTTTCCTGTCTACTCAATACTGTTCATCTCAAACCGATTTTCACTTTCCATTCGTGCTCACGTAACTGATGTGTTAGCACACACACAGTACTGTCAGGGTGTCTATACTTTCTAAAGTGATTGGTGTTTAAAGGGTGATTGTTTTTATTTGACTATTAATTTATTGTCATAGTATGCCTATGACAGTGATTGTTTCTGAAGACAATATTCCACTTTGGGGGAAGTATTGGGGATTGATCCTGATGCCCTCAATACCAGGTGAGTAGAAGAAAATGACATCTCCATTCTACTACAATCTATTTCCTCTTCATCACTGCAATTGATTTTCACTAAAAGAATAAGGTGACATTGAAAAAAATCTAAATAATAATCTAGCACCAAATACACAAGCCTCAGTGCAAAAACACAAGAAAAATTAAATCTCAAGGTAACATAATTCCTCCAGAAATGACTCATCCCACAGCAATTGCCTCCAATGATAGTGAAGTAGATGAAATCCCAGATAAAGAATTAAAAATAATTGCAAATATGTGCAAAAAAAAATGAAACAGGACACAGATGAACTAAGTGAATTCCAAGAGAACACAAAGATGAGCTGAATGAAATAAGGAAATCAATTCAGGATATGAAAATGGAATTGAATAAAGAGAAATACTGAAGAAAGAAAGTTCAAACTGAAATACTGGAAATTTTCAATATGTCAAATAAAAGTCTCCTTGGAAAGCCTCAGCAATAGAATAGATGAAGGGGAAGATAGACTTTGTGGGGTTGAAAAGAAGCTAGAAGAACTAGAACATTCAGACCACGACAGATAATGAATAAGAAAATAACATCACATTCAGAAACGCTTTAAAATGCCAACTCTACAAATCATGAATATAGGAGAAAGAGAAAATATTCATGATAAAAGCACAGAAAACATTTTCAATAAACTCCAAGCAGAAAGTTTGCCAAATCTGGAAAAAGAGATGCCTGTCCAGGTAGATCCAAGAGACATTTAGAACATAGACCAGACAGGACCAGAAAAGAGGCTATCCATGTAAGGTTTTTTTAAAACACTAAATGAGAAGAAGGAAAGTGTATTAGAGCTATCATAGAGGAACACTAAGACAATAAAGGCAGGCCCATCAGAATAATAACAGATTTCATCTCAACAGAAACTTAGAAAGCCAGGATGGATTGCCATGGTGTACTGCAAGCTCTGAAAGGCAATAATTGCAAACACAAAAAACTATCTGTCACAACTGAAGATGAAAGAAAAATGACAAAATCAGCCTCAAGGGCCTCATGAGCACCAAGCCAGCTCTACTAAAGAGATGTGAAGAAATCCTTCAGGCTGAAGAAAAAGATAAACATCAACGAAGTTACAGAGAAAAAAAAAAAACTATGCCACAACACCAGTTACACAAATGAGGAGCAAGAAAAGACAAAATGCTACAAATCAATAAAATTAACAGTAATTAGAGTTCCCACTCTTCAGTAATAACTGAGTATTAATGATTTCAATTCATTAGTCCAAAGATGCAGACGATAGCTGGGTAAGTACTGGGTGAAAGTGCTCACTGCCAAGCTTGATGGCCTGAGTTTGACCCCCAGGACACAGATGATGGAAAAGGAGAGCCAACTCCTGAAAGTTGTCCCCCAGCTGCCACATGTATGTCATGACACTCATGTGCACATGTACACACATGTACACACATGTACACACACACAGAGAGAGAGAGAGAGAGAGAGACAGACAGACAGACAGACAGACAGACAGACAGAGACAGAGTAAATAGATGCAAAATTCTCAATAAAATTTTAGCAAATCAAGCTCAAGAACACATGAATATCATCCATCATGATCAATTTGGCTTCATTCTAGAGATGCAGGCATAGTTTGACATATATGATCAATGAATATAATTAAAATTGACTCCAAGGACAGAAATCATACAATCATCTTAATAGATACCCAAAAGACCTTTGACTAAATCGAACATACATACATAATTAAAAGCCCCGAAGAGATTAAGAATAGAAGGAATATAAGTCAACATAATAATGGCTATGTATGACAAACCTGTAGCCAATACTATACTAAATGGAGAAAAACTCAAAGCAATTCTGTTAGAATCAGGAATGAGGCAGGGCTCCACTATCCCCACGCTTTATCAGTATGGTACCTGGATCTTTAGTTAGAGCAGTAAGACAAGAAATAAAGGGGATACAAACAGGAAGGGCAGAAGTCAAATACTCTTATTTGAGGATGACATGGTCTCTAAACGAGAGGCCCTACAGACTCTAGTAGAAAATAGACCTGGTAAACACTTTTAGCAAAGTGGCAAGATGCAGAATCAAAATACAAAAACAATCTACACCCTTTCTACACTTTTAAAAAATAAACACATGGAGAAAGAAATCATAAAAAATAATCCTATTCACAATGACCTCAAAATAAAATTAAATTACCTTGAAATAAACCTAACCTAGGAAGTTCCACAGGGAAAGTTTTCAAACACTGAAGAGGTATTGGACAATGGTCAGACTCCCTAACTCATGGAATTGTTGGAATTAACACAGTGAAAATGACCACCCTATCAAAAGCAAATTGCAGGTTCAATGCAATTCTAATAAAAGAATTCTAACAGCATTCTTCACACAAAGAAAAAAGTATCTTTAAAATGCATATGGAAGACACAGATGATCTCAGATGGCCAAAGCAAAGGACAACACCATACCTGATTCTAAGTTATACTCGAATCATAGTAACAAAAACAGCATAGTAGTGGCAAAACCCAGACACATACATCAATGTAACAAAATAGAGAACCCAAAGAAACCCATGTGTTTGTAGTCTTCCAATATTGGGCAAACATGTAAAAACACACAATGGAGAAAAGAAAATAAATTATACTTTAAAAAAGTAGATACTCTGGACCTTGTTGCCACCAAGACCAAGAAGGCTGGGACTATAATTATGCCCATAGTCAGCCCCTACACCAAATATACTGCCTTGACCAACCAGGCCATACCCTACAACTATCCAGTGCCCATGAAGGATAATGGGAATATGCCTGATGTGCCCGACCACCCCTCAGGACCCTGAGGACCCAAACCTAGAATGGCTGAAGAACCTGTGAATACTCCCGCTGATGGAAGAGACCCCTTCTCTGTTGCCCCCCCATGAAAATATGAAAACCAATCCCACAAAGAAAAGTAGATACCCACATGTAGAAGAATGAAGCTCTAGAGCCCCATCTCTCAGTAACAACAAATGCTGGTTGTCATGACCTGCACAGCATGGGGATGCCCTGACAAGGAAATGAGGAAGAAAAGGTGGATGGAAGGACAGACGGACGGACAGACACACACACATACACACACACACACAGCGGGGGGGGGGGGGGGGGGTAGTACGCTGTGGTGGGGATGCAAAGAAACTCTGGGCATTCATTTCATACACCTGAGGAGGTGGGTTTATTGTATACAGATGAACAGAGAGGCAGGTTTAGCAAACCTTGGTAGTAGACTCTACAGGGGATCACTCAAGACTATAAACACCTGGGAGGAGGGAGCTGCAGTCAATACCCTCTGAACACACTGCCAAGATCTGCCCACAGACTAGGGGAAGGCTTTGCCATTTCCCTGAGCCTGATCTGAGGAAGGTGTTGCCATTCTCATGGGTCTGAGGCACGGGGGTCCTTCCTTGACATGGCCATGCTCATGTCAATGATACATGTTCACCAAGAGCTTCATCTGCTCTCTACATATTCACTCCAGGCTTCTTCTGCTCCTCACAGCTGGTGAACATGTGGCCCAAAGCAAAATATAATACACAGTTGGTAGAAGTGTAAACCTATGCAGTCACTGTACAAGTTCATCTAGAAGTTTCTTAAAAGACTCAAAGGAGATCTCCCACATGACCCAACTCTTTTACCTGATGGTGATTACGCAAAAGGCCTCTGAGTCAACACCTCTCAGAGATCCTTGCACAGAGATGCTGATTTCAGCATTAGTTACAATAGCTAAATCATGGAGCCACACATCCAAGGGACAGATAAAGAAAATGGATATAAACACAATGGATTTTTTTTTCAGTCATAGAGAATGAAGTTGTGCCATTTTTGGGAAAAATAGATGTAACTGGAGATAATCATATTAAGCAAGGTAAGCCAGCCTCAGAATAACAAATCTATCTCTCTAATTCTTTTTGTTCTGAGATTGTATATAGAAAAATAAAATCGTGTGTGTGTATATAACCTGGAAGTAGAAGGTAGAAGTGTAGCTGTCTAGGGAAAAAAAAAGACTAACAGAAGGCTGGGGGGTGAAAAGGGGGTGGGTGAGGATTCAGGGGTACGTTCACTGTACAAGGTATCCTCTGTGAAAACTGCCCTTATGTAACACAGTACCATGTACAATGAAAATTAAAGATAAACAAATGAATAATAAAAAATACACTGTCCCTAAGGATACCCCTAAATTTTGAGTTTCTCCCCTTAGAACATTTTATTGCATTGTTTGGAGCAAACTAGTTGAGAAAACAGGAGAAAACTTGAGCACTCGTTTCACAGCTGAGGGTAGACTGAGGCATGGACCCTCTTGCTCCCTTACTGATGGGGAAGCCTTCCAACATAGAATTCCTATTTTTAGATTCTAAGGGACTTGAAGGTAACAAAAGTCTTGGGGCATGCTTTATTAAATGTTCAAGCTGTCACACTGTCCAGCAGAAAGCGTTCGGTCTCACGTTCATGGCTCTCTCACGTTGGCAAGCAAAGGTCAGCCAGGATCTGTCAACAACACTGATGACTTTGTTCTGTAAATACAAGCTTTCTCCAGAGCAGCACCTTAGTGGGAAGTAATTGTTCCCCTTTTCATAGTCCTGCATTAACCCAATGAGAAGAGAATGCTCACACTTCCTGTGGGCGGGGCAGTGCTTTGGCAGTGGTACTCATACCTCTGACCAACAAAAAAAAATTCCTCCCTGTGAGAATGGTCTGGTTACACAGACCTGACATTAATGAGGCCACACTTAATGGATCCAACTGGCTATGAGCCACTGGAGTCCCGTGCATGGTCTTTTGCTTTCTTGGCACAGGTGACTCTCTGATCTCACAGAGAACATGGCCTGCCCTGGCAGGGTGACCAGTTCTGATTTCTCTCTCAACCTGTGAGCATGCATAGATGTGAGCTGCGGGTTGCCATTTCCTATAGAGGCAGGAAAGAGACCCCCGTCAATAAAACAGCCATGACTTAAAATCCCAAGAGACATTTGAAACATCAAATTCATCTTTTCTGTTTATCCTACTGGCTAGGGTCCTGGGTAACAGCCACATGCCCAAGAATCTCAACAAAGAATGAAATAGTCTCAAAATATTTACATTGCTGTCATATATGTAAATAGTTCCATGACACAGATTCTACCCATGCCCAGGAAGACTCTGAGTCTTAATCCTACAAAATGCAATCCCAATGTCATAGTCCAGAGTGGCGAAATCACCAAAAATCAACCTGTAAAGTCACAAATTCTCAAAGAGCAAAATCCAGAAAACATTCTGGAAAAATAATTTTTTTCATTATTTAAAATATACTTGTATACAATTTTAAGTTCGGGCATATTAATGAAACACCTGTAGTTTCAATACTTGGGAGATGGAGGCAGGAGGATTACAAGTTTGAAGTCAGCTTAGGCTACATATCAACCCTATCTCAGAAAAACAAAAACAGAGTGAGCCAGAGAGGTGGCTCAGAGGTTAGGCACCTGGCCTGTGGTCGCAGAGGTGGCGAGTTCGGTTCCCGTGAGTGCCTGATGAATGAATGAATGACGTAATGAATCAATTGCTGATGGATCGATCAATCGATCGGAAAAAAAAAAAGAAAAACAAAAACAAACAAAAAAGCAAGAAAGAGAGGGTGAGAAATTTATTTACTTTTTAAAAGGATAATTATTTTAGAAAAAAAATGGCAGCTCTCATCATAGACCACTTGTACAATCAGACAGACAATAATGCCATTCCTTCATCTCTAAGTGTAAATGTTATAAAGCAACAGTGCCATTTCAACAGCGAACAGAGCAGTGATATTCAGAAAGAAAGGTGTGAAAAGGTAGAATGTGCAAGTGTGCATACTAGTCACTGGGAACTTCCTGATGAGATGCGCCACCGTGGAAGATGAGCAACCCAGAGAGCTGTCACCTTGACAGATCATGACTGTTCTGAAAATTGTACTGAGGACCTCATGGCTGCTGGATAGGCACTCCACTGGGAACTCTTTCACAGATGCTATGTATTAAAAACTTCAACTTTCTGAGGACCTCTCTTCCCCTCCCTCTCCCCCATGTCCCTCCTTTTCCCTCTCTCCCCCTTCCCCATCCCTCCAACTCCCTCCCCACCTCTCTGTATGGTGTGTATGTTATGTGTGGTTGAGACATGGTCTCTTTCTGCAGCCCAGGCTGGCCTCTCCCGGGCCTTCAGTCTTTGCCTCTCAAGTGCTGGGATTACAGTTGTGTTCCACTACAGCCGGCTCTTGATGTTTTCCACAAACTCACACAATGCTCACAGACACAGTCAGCCTTGTGATTGTGCGCTCTCGTGTCGTCAAAGTTGCCCAAACTACAAAACAGATTAGCACTGCCTAGCAGTCTTTATATAACTTATACCTCCAGTGCTGGATATGATGTGAAAATGAAATATATACCACAGTGAATTGGGGAAAACAATAATACTGACCATTCAAAATTGTGGGGGAAAACTAAAATGAAAATTGGGCATCGGGAAAGGTGTATAACAAGTCTAGATTATGGGCAATTACATAGAGGTAGTCTGGGATGGGGGGCCAATGTTCATGATCACTAACTACTTTGAAGTCTTGCATCATGATGCACAGCCGCTCCCCACGCCAACCCCACAGGACACAGGCTTTCTGAGAAAACCTGTTGCTGCTCTGTTTCTGCACTGTGCTGCTCATCCTGAGGTTTTCTATGGCTTTTCTGTGCACCAACATAAGCATTCCTTACTCGACATTGTTTTGAGTGTCGAGAGAAATCCACTGACCCTTGATCAATCAGGATTTCAACCCAATCACACCATCATGAGTCGAGATCCACTCAGGAAGCTGGCTGAGCTTTCTCCGAGCAGAGCCCTCCTCTCCCCGGGTGGTGTGAGCACTAAGAGGTCCTCCTTGAATTCTGCTTGCAAGGAAGCAGGATGAACTCACTGGTACATCCCTTGAGGTTGTGAAGAGTAACTGTATAAAGAAAGATGTTTGAAGGCAAGGTTTGTAATCTTAGTTTGATCTCACTCCCTAGGAACATAGCAATTTCTGTTTATTACATGGTTGCCAGGTCTGGGGGCATTGGGAGGAGGTGGACAAGAAGTCCAATAAATTTTGAATTTTTATAAAGTGTAATTTTTTGTAAGAATATCCCTTGAAATATTTGGGGGATATACTTATTTTATGAGACTTATTTAAACTAAGCATTATTTATGTTCATGTAGGATTTAGTTTTTGGAGCAATTTACCGTTTTAAGCAATACTTGAAGGGAAAATTACCTAGTGTCAGGAACATGTTCCGTTCAGAGGTGGCATCTGTGCTGAGTCCTCAAGAGCAAGAAAGAAGCAGGTAGGGGTTGCCTTAGAAATCAACCACAGACAAAAAAATCCCAACCATAGTGTATTAGCTTCCTGTGGTTGCTGAGGCAAATTACCACCAACTTGGTAGTTTAAGATAAGGCAAAGTCATGCTCACATGGTTTTAGAAGCCAGAAGTATAAAACCAAGGTGTCCAATGGCTGTGCTCCCTCTGGAAGCTTGAAGGGAAAATGTATTCCTGTCTCTCCCAGCTTCTGTTCATGACAGCATTTCTTAGTTTGTGATCATTACTATTATCCAATTGTTTTGTGTGTGATATTATGTCACATAAGGACACTTTCTCCCAAGTACACATTGTACATTGAGTATATTCCCCTCCATGCCTCTGTACCCTTCCCTTTCTAAGCTCCCTCCCTCTCCTATTGGTCCCATATCTTCATCTATGTTCTCTCTCCCTCTCTCTCTCCACCCCCCCCCCACACACACGTATGTACGTACGTACGTACATACGTGTGTATAGTTTTCATGTAGCTATATTAAAAACCAGGAACCACATATGACAAATAAGGTGATGTGTGATATTTGTCTTTCTGAAACAACCTTGAATCACTTAATATGATCATTTCCAGTTATATCCATTTTCCTGCACATGACTTAATTTCCTTCTTACGGACAAGAACATCCCACTGTGCTCACCTTCTTTATGCATTCCTTGGTTGTTGGATGCTTAGAATGGTTAGCAGTTGTGAGTAGTTGTGAGCATACTTAGCTGTTGTGAGCATACTTAGCTGTTGTGAGCATACTTAGCTGTTGTGAGCAGTGCTGCAATAAACTGTGAAATGTTTTTGTGTGTGCTGACTTGGCTTCGGGTAAGTTCCCAGGAGTCATACAACTGGCTCAGGTGGAGCTGCCTTTAGGCTTTCAGAACCCTCCACACCGACCTCCATAGTGGCCAGACATGTTTGCATTCCCACAGCAGCATATGAGGGTTCTTTTGGTCCATATCCTTACAGAGTGTTCAGTGATTGGCCTTCATGATGGTTGCCATTGTGATTGGGGTGAGATGGTATCTCAATATTTGGATTGCATTTCTCCAGTGACTAGTGAGGCTGAATATTTCTCTCATGTCTTTCCTGGCCATTTGTACTTGATCTCTTATGAACATTCTGTTCATTTCATTCATATACATTTTGTTTGGGGTTGCTCGAGTTCTTGTTTAGATTTTTAAACTCTTTGTATATTATGGATATTAATCCTCCATCAGACAGCCAGTGAAGATTTTCTTCCATTCTGTAGGCTGTCTTTTAACTTAATTAATGGTCTCTTTTGCTGTAGTTACGTTCTTTAACACATGGGTGTCTGGTTTTGCTGGCATCGTTTGTTGAAGAGATTGTCTTTTCCCCAGTATGTATTTTGGCATTTTTCCTGAAAATTAAATAGCTGTGGCTATAAAATCCTATTCTATTCTCTTAATCTACACAAAAGATCCTAAAGACCCCACCACAAACTTCTCAGATCTGATAAACACTTTTATCAAAGTGTCAGGATGCAAAATTAACATGTAAATATTAGTAGGCTTCCTGTACACTAATCACAAGCAGGCTGGGAAAGAAAACAAGGAAATACTTCCATTCACAATAGCTTTAAAAATATATATATATATATCTTGGAACAAACCCAGCCAAGGAAGTCAAAGACCTCTGCAATAAAAACTTTAAAATACGGACGAAAGTAATTGAAGACAACATTAAAGATGGGAAGACCTCCCATGTTCATGGATTAGAAGTGACATTGGGAAGACGCCAGTATCCTGAAAGCAAGTTTCAGATGCAGTGCGATCCCAGTCAAAACTCCAGCGCCACTCATTACAGAAATAGAAAAGCAAAACTTACAGATCTTACAAAAGATCTCGGCTATTCCTGACAAAGGAGACCAATCTTGGAGTTATCGCCATTTCTGGTTTCATTAAAGAGCCTGCCTTAGAACCAGGAGGCTGCAAGAGAGAAGGAGACGCACAGATTGGTAGAGGAGCAGACTTGAAGGTGCAGCCATGGGAGCTTGCTGCTGAGTTTTAACTAAGGCAGTGGAGAGGAACTCTGTGAAACCCTGCATTCTTCTATTCTGTCAGACCTACTGACAAGTAGCTAGCCTTTGGAAACAACAGCCACTTCTTTCAAGCCCTAAGGTTGGGCCCTGACTTTCTTTCGTAAATAATTGCTGTTTCTTAACCAAATAAGTAAGGATGTGGATAAGGGCTAACTGCTGGTTGGCAGGCAATGGTTGGCCTGTGACGGAATTAGCTAAGACTCTTCAATGCGCTCTCGAGATGAGGTTTCACAAAGGAGGAACAGGTTTTGACTTGTCTCAAGGAGCAGCTGATGGAGTAGGCACACTCTTCAAGACAGACATATTCTTTTCCTTCCACTTGAAATGGAGTTTTAGCAAAGGCAGCATACTTCAGAGCAAGGCTGTAAAGAATAGAAGTCACGTTGTCACAGTGATGGGCGATGACATTGCTCGCACCTGTTGGCGCTGTCACCCTCACATCCTGGGTCAGGGTTACTTGGAGGCCGGTATCTTTCAAGCCAGGGTTAAGAGCAACCAGGAAATTCTTTGTCCACTGATGTTCTCCATCACCCAGTGTTCATCAATAAAGACCCTACGGCAGCAGATCAATGACTCTGCTGTAGGCTGGACAGAGATAAGTGTAATGAAGAGAATTCCGACAGGAGGGTGTGGGAGATAGGCTCTATCCTGGGCTCTTCTCTGGGTTCTGTCTCTGTGAACTAAGGTAAAGTACTCTGAAGGACAAATGAGACAATGAGTGAGCCGCTTTGGAAGCCGTGAAGATTGGGTCTTTATACTTAGTATAGGCTCAGGATGGTGTTTTCTTTTCTTTTCTTTCTTTTTTTTTTTTTTTTACCAAATTTAATTAAATATTCATAACTAATATAGCTATAAAACAGCAGATTTATTTAGCAAGTCATGATGGATTGATCACTGGGGATTCATACCTGGATCCCCAATCTATATTCAGATGGTGTTAATCAGGGATGGAACGGACAGCTCCATCTGTCCTCAGCCCAACACACAGGATTCTGGCCTGCAGCATGATGTATCAGGGTCATACCGCCTCAGATATTTTGCAGAAAGCTTCATTAAAATGTCAAATTTAACATGAAGGACATTCATAGCCGGGAATTAGGACTTGAAAGAAATAGTCATTACTTCAAAAGCAAGTAACTGTGGGGTCGGATTGAAATAATAATAAAGCGCGATGGTTCTTAGAGTCTTTATATAAAATAGCATTTTATTTGGAGTTTTTGTCAAGTGAATTACACAGCCTAGATCCCGCCATCAGCCACACTGTGGCTCCTCTGAGATCTATCAGGTTAAAATTAGAAAGAAAATGGTACACTTTAGTGACCTGTCACATACAGCATTGTGTAAGGACAGACATACAGTATAAATGATAAATGCAGACTGATCATCTTCCCCACCTGTCTCATCAATTAAAATGATTCCCTAAGAAAGTAGGCTACATAAGCAAGCATCCTAAAAGATACACCACCAGCACTCACTAACTCACGGCAGGGTTTCTCTCTTCATGTCATCGAGATTGATCTGGGAGTTATGGGCACATCATCTACTTCCAAAATTCCAAACTCCATCTTCCTTTTTGTTTTCATATGGCCCTTTTGTTTTGATAGAAAAGATTAAATTTTGTCTTTAATTTAAAATCATTATCTTCTGAGACTGTGTTGTTATTGGATCTGGATCATGTGTGTAGTACAGTGTTTCGACATAGAACATCTCTCTGACCATGCATCTTTGAAATAATTTATCATAACCATGACTATTGGAGCAGCTTTTTAGTACTTGTGAATATTCACATCAAAATCTATTGATTTATTTATCATGTCAGGAAAAAACGCTGTTTGAAAATACTTGAGGCTCTTGAAACTGGTAGAAACAGCAGCCCCTGGGGTGAAAAGGCAGCTCAGCTGTTAGGAGCACTCACTGCTCTTCCAGAGGACCCTGGTTTGATTCCCAGCACTCACACGGCAGCTCACAATCTGCTGCAACTGGGGTTCCAAGGGGATAGGATGCTCACTTCTGGTCTCCATGGGCACTGCATGCAAATGGTCCACAGACACACAAGCAGGTTTGTCTGTGTCATACATAGTATATGTCATACGCATAAATATTTTTAAAATCAGGAAAACATTGTAAAAACAATGTATGTTCTCTCGGCAGGAAACACTGACCTAATGTTCGCAGAGAGAAAGAGAATTCATGATAACTCACACCCTTATGAATCAATGTAGCCTTAGTTCACACACCTTTCATAAAAATCCACACTGGGGAGGCAGAGGACTCTGGAGCCTTTCCTGAGGCTGGCAGCATGTACCTGGGGTTCCAGGAAGTGTCTCCTGATGAGTGTGCTGTCCAGGAAGCTTGTCTGAGCACCTGTAAGCCCCAGGCAGCAGATTTGCTTCATACATTAAGAGAGGCATGTTGTGGTTGAAATGCTTATTATGTCTTCCCCAAAAGTCACGGGCTCAAACCTAATCCCTCATGTGGTCACTCAGGCCATAGAGCCTTGAAGCAGTAACTAACCGGATCACTGTGGTCCTCATCTCTAGCAACTCCTTATTCAGCCCAGAATTGTCTCATGGGTAAGTGGGTTAGCGGCCTTCCCCTTAGCAGAGCTGGCTTACCACTTTAAACTCCCCTTTTGTCCCAAAGAACTTATGTGTATTCAGACCCAGAACTTAGCCTCTCACACCACTCCCTGGATCGGCCCTGCTCCATGACAGGATTGCCCCCCACCCACCCACCCACATCATCTCTAAAGTCTTCAATTAGGAAGGAGAGACCCTGTACCATAAGCCCAAGCTTTTCAAACAGTAATGTGCATCTACAACATTAGAAAGTAGGGACCACCCACCAGAGACTCCAATTCTTAGGGCTGGCCTTGGGCCCTGAGGAACACACTTTCCTATCAAACTCAGAAAGCTGCTTTACATTACAGAAAGAACATCACCACACTTAGCATTTCCAGTCCTGTCTCATTTTCCCGCTCCAGCATTACTTCATCTTGCTAGGCAGAGGAGTCTTTCCTGGCCCAGGGGTGGTGATTTTCACATCCCCTGGTTGCTAATGGTCTGGCTGGCTGGCAAGTATGCTGCCATTATTTATTCATTATCCCTGCTTGGATGTCATAGTCTGCCTGCTACCTGCAAACGAGGCCTGCTCCGAAGTTTAAACGTTGCATCCTTGAGTTGTTGTCCATCTTCAAGCCTCATTCAAGGCTGTACCAGTGGCATTCTCCACCAGTCATGTCCCCTCTGGGTGGCTCTATTGCCTTTAGCAATACCCTTGACAAAACACCCACACCATAATGCCATGTTTTAACATAGTTTAGGGAGAATGGGCAGTGCGACCTAGGACTCCTCCTGTCATAAATGATTAGGTAGATGGGACATAGTGACAGATGCCTATGGACTCAGAAAGCAAGGCTGAGTCAGAAGGATCATGAATTCAAGGCTAGCCTGGGCTATACAGCAAGACCATTTGATCTAAAGACAGGAATTCAATCCAATCTGATCTAATCAGAAACTATCATTCTATTTCTATTTTTAAATTTACCTTTATTCATGTAGTGTGTGTGTGTGAGTGAATGTGTGTGTGTGTGTGTGTGTGTGTGTGTGTGTGTGTGTGTGTAAAGGCCCAGGGAAGGAACATGGCACATGTAAGGAACTGAAAGCAAGCTAACATGGCTGGGGATTCATAGACCAAGAGGCTTGCTAGGGTGGGAAGGTCAGGGACCAGATCACTCAAGGTCATCTTAGGAAAAGGCTTTACTGTTGGGATGAGGACTGGGAAGCTAGGCTCCTGGGCTCTTTCTCTTCAGGGCTCTCTTAGGCTGGTTGGGAAGAGTGGCTGTGAGGAGACTGGGACTGGGTCTATTAACCGTGTTTTTGCTGATCCTGGGAGGACCACCCCTTTCAGGATTAACAAATTACATGGCTTCTTTTTTTTTTTTTTTTTTTTTTCCATCTCTAGCTACCTCTTTCCTCTGATTTCTTTCTCTGGGCTTCTAGCCACTTTCCTCATCACTGAGAACCAGGCACCAGACAATTAGGGACTCCCATGCTCCAGTGCCTGCCAGAATCGCCCTAACTAGCCAACCTCTAGTCTGCCTTGCCCCGTCCTTCCTATGGAAATCACAACCAAGTCTGTCGCTCATGTCCACCCTCAACTCCCAGTCAAACCTGAGCGTCTTCGTGTGCCCCCCTACGTGACATGCCATGCCTCCAGTTCTAGATGCCTGTGCGTGGACAGTTTTCCCTTCCTTCCCGTGCCCACATGCCTCGTGACATCTGACTAGAAATGGGGTCACTGGAGAGCTCAAGAGCACTGAGCTCAGCAGGCCATTTCCAATGGTGTAAACACATGAGCGTCAAGGGTCAAGAAGATGTGAGAGGAGCTGGATATGGGCATGAGGAAAAGGCAAAGTCTAGGAGGATTCCTGGGCTTGTAGTTCTTTCTATAACCACACAATGGTGTCATCTACAAAGTCAGAAAGGACCAAGTCTGAGAGGGAGGGAATGATGAGTCCAGTGCACTCTCAAGACAGCCAAACGTCAGAGCTGCACAGACAGACGGAAGCTCACAGGCAGACAGAGGCCTCCACATCCCTCCCTCCCTCCCTCTGTCAACCACTGCAAGATGGGGATTCCAAAGCAGGACTATTTATAGACTGAGCACATCCCCACACACAATATATCACACTTCCATTTGATGTAAATGACACTTTCAAATGAGGAACATTGCTATATTTATATCTTACTGGTCATGAAAAATTAACTTTCATATGCTGTAGATGCTATTTGATACAAATCTGTCTGCCTGATGTGCGTGTCAAACTCCAATCCGTTCTGATAGTGAAATGTTCTCCAAACTTGAGTAAAATTGTCTTAAAGTACCCTTCATTCTATGGACCCTGAGACAGCGCTGTCTTTAGCATGACAATAAGTCACATTGCCAGGTTCTCCTAACTTGGCCTAATAATTACACTTACTTGAGTCACACTGAAATATGGGTCACTGTCAGATTGGCCTTTACATGTGTAGGACGAAGACTATGATCATTACGGGGGAAATCCCAATTTGCTGTTATTCTTTTAATTAGTCAGGTTTCTGCTTTTGTTTTTTTCAGTTTCCAGATTAAAATCAGGAGAGCAGGAGGGTGACAACAGTCTTTCCTCTTCTCTTAAAAACCACAGAGTGGCTGAGATAACGTCTCTACTGCTCTTGTTAGGACCAATCAGGCTTGGGAGGGTCTCTGACTCCTTACCTGTGTTTTGAAGCCCTAAGGTGAGTGTCATTGATGTCTACTTTCATTTTGCTGAACAGGGCTGGGAAAAAGAAAGAGGACTCTGTGTGCCTTCAGAAGGGGACAAGAGACTTTTGTGGGAACTAGATATGCCTCAGGTTCTGGTTTGGGGTTGGTGAGGAGGCCACGCCCCCTACAGCAGCATCCCTGTCTTAGGAAAGCCAGAGAAATAGAAAGGTAATCCAGTGTTTGTAGTTTCCTAACAGGACTCAACCAGACACGACTGGCAGCCATATCAGGGACACATCGTGGATGCCAGCGAGGCTTTACACACATTTCCAACAAAGCCCTCGTTCACACCTGGGGGAGGGGATGAGAAAGTTCTAAACCTATTTTCTCTCTTTTTCCACTTGCCTAACAATGGGAGGGAGCGTCTGTAACATAGCTATGATGGTAATAAGTACTAATGACAAAAACCCCAATGTTTCAGACACTGTTTGTCAATATTCTGACCCGTCCCTTGGAGAGCCGCCCCTTGGGGCCGCCCTGTGTCCTGATGTAAAAACTTGGTTTAAGGAAAAACCCCTCCCTTCTTCTCTCCTCTTCTGTGTGCACCCTTGACCCCTACCTTCCTCTCTCTTCTTTCTGTCTTTCCCTAGCTTTCTCTTCATCTCTCTATTATAATAAACTTATTTCCAGATGGATGCAGTGCCTAGGGTCTAAGTGACTGTTCACGTCACTCACGTGACGTCACAGCATGCCGCTGCATCTGCCCGGCATGTTTTCCCTCATGTGTGGGAGACCCTGGCCAGCCGGGGCCTCCCATGTGCAATAGCATTACATTGTCCCCTGGCCCTTAGTTACATTATCAGTTAATCTTCATCATAACACAATAAGGTACTAGCTTACACTAGCATCATAAAAGAAAAGAAATAAATAACCATATATGCTAAAACGTAAGGTGAGCTGTGGTTTAAGCCCCAAATGTATTCATCAGGAAAATAATTGTTTTATGTTCAATACATAATAAAGTGTTGTGGATATTACAGGGCACTAAAATAAAATAGTTTGAAGAGAACACATTTACCTAAAATGGCCACAGTTTTTATTTGTTTTGTGGGGAGTGAGATATAGTCTCTATATAACCCAAACCAAACTGGAACTCGCTAGCCCAGCTAGCCTCAAACTCAAAACCCTCCAACTAAGCTTCCTGAGGTCTAGAATGACAGATTGTGAAAACCTGGCTAAAACTAGGTCTTTTAACAAGGCAAAGAAATTGAACACAGATGTGTTAATTATTCCTCCATGGCAACAGGCACAGCTCATGCCTCAAGTCATTCCGAGTCACTCGAAAGAGATCGCAATGAACCACGGACTTCAAGCCCTCTTTCTAAGATGACGCAAGTGTATGTTCATGGGTTAGAAGGAAGTTGCTAGTGACATCATCAAACAGAGTTAAAAAGTTTGCATTCTCCTGAAGATGTACTTGAGCACGGCGTGGTGGTAGCTCTGCCCGCGAGTGCTGTTCCAAGCTGTGAAATCACAACATTGCAGGGGAAGCGTTTGATTAAAGTTATTCCATGACTTGTCAGACAGGAAGGAAACTGATACTTCTAAATTAATGCTAGACTGCCTCAATTCGAATGCTAAGATGTGCACATCATTAAGTATATAAATATTATTAATACCGTTCTGCTTTCTAAGTCGATCCGCTACTGTGTTGTAAAGCAGAGGGAGTCATCTGGAAGGTGGGCAAGTAAGCATGAGCGAGAAGATGGGGATGAATTGGTCTGACCTAGCATCCCAGTAACCCACCTTTGTGGCACCCCTCAGATGTGCCAGCGTGGGCTGTGCCATGCAGGAGCCACATGCCAACATCCAGGCATTCGTACGCCCTGATCCCCATGGCTCAGAAACCTCGGAGAGTCCATAAAAATAAAAATGATAGCAGTTATAGTCTTAACGCCAGGCCCCATTCTGGATGGTTGTTTTTAATTTTCAAATAACCTTCTGTTTTCCAAACAACCTTCTAGTATATAAGTGAGCATTATTACTATTTACAAGTGGAGAAAGAGAGGCCTAAGGACTTATCAAGGGCAAAATAATAACAGCCAATCTAAGGTTCAAAAGCCATGGAATCTGTGCCCTGTCACACGTTCGGTACCAGTGGGGCTACACCGCTCTGCACGGCTGGCCTTTCCACTCCCTTGTGCTCACAGCTAATCTGACCTGTCCCCACAGGAGGAAGGGGAAGGAGTTTTCTTCTGGAGAAAGAACCACTCTTTCTCTAGCTGGTAGAGAGCGCATGTGAATGAAAAGAGCATGTGAATGAAAAGAGCTGGTGTCTTAAGTGTTATCTCCTCAGGGATGCAGATTCCTACAGAGCCTCTCTGTAGAAACCAGGAAGCCTACCTACATTCCAGGATGCCCTTGAACTCAGGGGATGCAGATACAGTTAATGGATGATCTCAGCTAAGAACCAGATTTTAAACCCAGTGTGTCAGCACATGCCTATAAAATCAGCACTTGGGAGGTAGAGGCAGGAGGATCAGCAGTTCAAGGCCAGCCTTGGCCGTGTATCATATTTGAGGCTTGTCTGAACTACACAAGACTCTACCTCAAAAAATAAACCAAAACAAAACAAACCTGCACTCCTGTGGCCACAGGGACTATTAATTCTCCCTGAGGGAAAAGTACCCAGCCTTATGCAGACCATTTTGAAACATCCCTGAGTAGGACAGAGCCTCCCAGGATAGGATAAGAGAAGGCAGAGGCGGTGCAATGTGGGACAGACTGAGCAGCCCCAGACCCACATGCCACCCGTGTTCCTGGCCCACACGCAGATCATAGATTGGCTGCCAGTGAAGCAAGAAGGAGGAAAAAAAAACACCAACTTCCTCCTCTGACCCCAACTCTGGATGTGCCATGAAAGCAAGAGATTGACATCTGGAGCCTAGGAGATCGAGAGCAAGAGAGATTTGGAAGAAGACATGGGTGAGTCCCAGTTTGGAGAGGAAATGATAGGTCAGCACAAAAGGAGAGCCAGAGCCAGAGCCCTTCTGCACAAGATAGTCTCGGTTTGTGGTGAGGTTTTGTTTTAGGGGTTTTTGTTTTTGTTTTTTGGTGTTTTGTTGTGTGCATGTCTATGTGTATTTTTTTTTCTGTATTTCACAATTTGCTAGGCCTGTCTTAGGACCTTGGGGGAAGAGGCAAACGACAGAACCTGTCTCTCTAGCCAGAGGATGCAGCGAGTCAGGGTAGTATTAGGTTCTGGTGGGAGTGGGTGAAGAAGGATTAAGAAGGATCCAAGTGGGCCAGGTGACCCTGAGCACATTGTCCACCCCTGTGTGACAGGTCAGATAATCGCAACAGAGACAGACACTTGGGACATGAGCAGATTCCCTGAGTATGCGAGACACCTCCGTGTGTGTGTGTGTGTGTGTGTGTGTGTGTGTCTGTCTGTCTGTGTGTCTGTCTGTCTGTGTGTGTGTCTGTGTGTCTGTGTGTCTGTGTCACGTGCAGAGCAAGATAAACAGCAGCAAATGCAGTGCCAGAGGCTTTAGACTCAAACTCAGATCCTCCTGACATGCACTGATGGGACCCAGCCAAGGCCTGAGCTTTGTGTCTGTCTCTTATGGGACACATCACTGGCCAAGGCATTTGGCTCACTACAGTGGATGAGAATCCCTAGAAGGACATAGTAGATCTGAGACCCATAGACACTGGGAAAGAAAGCTATCTCAATCATAGGAGAGAAAGCAGACTCTGTAGACAGGATAGAAAACAACAAAATTCAAACACAAAGAAAACTTCTCCAAGAGATATAGGAAGGAAAAACCAGCTGAAGACCCTAGATATAGAAACAATCACTGATAAAATAAAGAACTCATTTAACAAATCAAATAGCAGAATTGACAGACTTAAAAGGCAGAGTGGAAGCCCCAAAATCTGGTTAAATATTCTATGGGAAAATATCCAAAAGAATAGAGACAGAAAGCTATAAAGATATGAAGAAAAGCAATAAAAATGTGAAGCTCTATGTGGCAGAAGCCCCAGGAGGAAGCAGGAGGAAAACAGGGAAGGCAGAAGAGAGCAGAAAACTTTTGAAAATAAATGATCAAGAAAAAAAAAAAAGAAATATACAACACTTCAAATTTAAAGAATTCAGAGACCAGAACTCACATAAAATACAGAAAAATTATAACTAAATTCTTTATTTATTTCATATGTGTGTGTGGTAGGGTAGGGTGGGGGAAAACATGTGCGGAGGTCAGAGGACAACTTGGTGAGTTGGTTCTCTCCCTCCAGCATGTAGGACCCAGGGATCAAACTCAGGACTTTAGACTCGATGGCAGGTGCCCTTTCACAGAAGCCCTGCCACTGGCCCAGTAACTAAATTCTTTATGGGCAAATTTGAGAACATGAAAGACAAAAAGGACAATCCAAAGGCTGCCAGTAAGGAAAGCAGGTCCATTTTCTAAGGAAGAGAACAGCTCAGTGTTAGATTTTGTCTCAGCAGCAGCACCCAGTGTTAAGAGCTTAGCCTCCGGGGAGATGTCTGCAAGAGTTGACGGAAAACATTGCTGAAGCCAGTGTTTCATAACCAGCTAAAATGTTTCATGTGTATGTAGTTGAAGTAAGGGTGTTTACGAGCATAATTAGGCTTGCACAAGCATAAAAAGGCTAGCACACGAAGACCCAGTTTGAAATTACCCACAGTGAGATAAGCCAATGAAAAGACAAACCGAGAAGAAAACATGGGCTAGTGGAAAGAATTCTTATTGATAACCTAGTAAACATGATTATTTGTCAAATCTATGGGTCTCAGGTTGTGATGAATGAAAAATCATGGCAATCTAAGAGAATACTAAGAATACATGAATCTAAGTTCATGATCACTTTTCTTTGTCAACGCGGCTAAGCCACAGTAGCCAGATGTTTGGTTAATTCAGCTGGATGATGCGATGAAATTTCTAAGTGATTTTAAAGTCACTAGGCTTCAAATGAAGATTGCCTTCTAAAGTGCCAGTGGGCTTTGTCTACTTAGTTGAAGGCCTGAGGAAAAGACTAGCCTTTCCCTGACGGAGAGAAAATTCTTCCAGCAACTTCCCTTGGACTTGATTTCTCGGGTCCAGCCTGCCAGCTCATCTATAGACTTGGACTTAGAGGTCCACAACCATGATCCTGAAAAATCTTTTTTTTTCTTTCTGCTATATAATTATACCCTATACTGTATTATACTATATTATATATTGTGTATGATATCCTATCTATCATAAATATAGACATATTCCATTTGTTCTCATCCCTGGAGAATCCTAATATAAGTCCTGTGCTTAATGGAGCTATCAGCATATCTACTTATCTTTATTTTAGTTCCCTTCTTAAAAAATTCATTGAAACATTTATGACACATAATCTATTAATGTAGCCTCTGCTGTGTTACTTCAGATTAAGTGTACATATATTTACACATTCCAGTTTCAGAAAAAAGAAATATCTGATGAAAAGGCTTGAAGAGGAAAAGGAAAAAGTGCTTGAAGGTCAGGATTCCAAACAATAACTACAAAACGCATGGGAGAGCAGAGACGGGCAGTCAGTTCATGGGAGAGCAGAGACGGGTAGTCAGTTCATGGGAGAG
>CABHPP010110182.1:13793-45023 GCA_902168425.1 Peromyscus attwateri | reverse complement strand
GTTCATGGGAGAGCAGAGCAGGGTAGTCAGTTCATGGGAGAGCAGAGCAGGGTAGTCAGTTCATGGGAGAGCAGAGACGGGTAGCCAGTTCAAAGGAGAGATCAGGTGTCTGCTAATTTCAAGGAAAGATTCATGTACTGGCAAGTCTAATCCATCAATGGAGAAAATAAGAAACTATATACAATTCATTCTGAAGTAAGCATAAAGCTTTTAATTACTTTTTTCATTTTGCTTTATGAAACCAAATTAAAAGCCCCTGTAGGTGCTAATAAATGTGTGAATGGCCACAAATGAGTCCCAGCCAAAAACAGAAACTGCTGAAGGGTTGCAAAAGAGAGTTCATAAAACCCTGGAGTCAGGGAAGAAAATCTGTGAACTCTGACTTAGTTTCATTTCTTACATATTAAGTTGTACCAGTGTGTGTGTGTTTTATAGTATAGAAGAGTAAATAGATGTTTAGTTTACTGGTATGTATATGTCTGAAGTGGGTGTTGTGTATTTTACGGGGAATTTCCCTTTGGAGAATACTGCCTAAGTGGAACCTTTCCCCAGCTGAGTGCCAACACCACACTTGCTTTTCCTGGCAAACTCCCACTCACTCTTCACGTCAATGTAGCTCAGAAATCACCTTCTGTAATAAACCCTTTGAAGAGACCAGCCCAGCAGATGTTCAGTCCCTTCCCACTCCAAAAATTGGCTCCCTGGTGTATCTGTGCAGTTAACCCATTCTCCGCCCCTCCGTTACTGGTGACTAGCCCAGAGCCGACTGAACTTGAACCAGAGTTAGATGAACTAGATTGGCTTTCTCGGAAGTCGGAATTCAGAGACATTAGCTGAGCTCTGTCAGTGCATGCAAAGACCTGTGACTATGGAAACTATGCAGGAAACGCGTCCTCAGGGCTTCCATGTTATGGGATGTCTTTCTGAATGCTGTGAATATGTGTTGCTCTGATTGGTTGATAAATAAAGGTGCATTGCCTATGGCAAGGCAGCTTAGAGGCAGGCGGAGAATCCAAGCAGATATATGGAGAGAAGAAAGGGGAGCAGAAGAGATGCCAGACCGCCATCCAAGGAGCAACATGCAGCAGACTGGTAATGCCACAGCCATGTGCCAAAACAGAGATGAATAGAAATGGGTTAATTTAAGATGATAGAGCTAGCTAGCAAGAAACTTAAGCCAATGACCATACATAAAAGAGTTGTGACCATTGCTGCTGCTGGTGTGATATTGTTAATGAATCTTCTGTATTCATAGTATCAACCATGACCTTGCTTATGAGCTTTTGTGTGAACCTTTGTACTGTTAGCCTAAAAATAACTGGAAAGTGATGTCACATCCAACTCAGCTTAGCACCAGAAACTATTATTGCTGCTGTTATGATGGCCAAAGCAATTGTACAGTGCTGTGGGATGTTCTGTATGGCAAATGTGTTGCTCTGATTGGTCAATAAATAAAACACTGATTGGCCAGTGGCTAGGCAGGAAGTATAGGTGGGACTAACAGAGAGGAGAAAAGAACAGGAAGGTGGGAGGAGACAGCCAGCTGCCGCCAGGACAAGCAGCATGTAAAGATGCCGGTAAGCCACGAGCCATGTGGCAAGGTATAGATTTATAGAAATGGATTAATTTAAGATATAAGGACAGTTAGCAAGAAGCCTGCCACGGCCATACAGTTTGTAAGCAATATAAGTCTCTGTGTTTACTTGGTTGGGTCTGAGCAGCTGTGGGACTGGCAGGTGAGAGAGATTTGTCCTGACTGTGGACCAGGCAGGAAAACTCTAGCTACAGTACAGGGCTTATTATGTGACGCACGCCAGCCTAAGCTCTGAATTAATTCCCTTGTTTCTTTCAACAAGTCTATGAGGCACATGCTATCAGAGGATTATCTTCATTAAGTTTTTTATATTGTTTGAAGATTTCATACATGCATATAATATGTTTTGATCAAGTCCACCCCCCATTACTTTCCTACCCCATAACTACTTCCCCACCCCAACTTCATGCTCTGTTTTTAAACCTACTGAGTGGACTTAGAATTATCTTCATTTTAAGATGAAGAAGCTGAGGCCTCAAGAGGATGAGTGACTTGCCCCAGACCAGTCAGAGCTGGGACTCATATACCAATAATCTACTTCCGGCGGTGGTCTTCAGCCAGATGTACTCGGAGGCAGAGGCAGGAGGATCGCAAGGTTGAGGTATAGCATAACCCTATCTCAAAACCCAGAACAAACAAAAGAGGACCCATTATCTCTCTCTAAGGAAGGGCATGCCTTTAAATCAAAGGTAGTAAAGCAGGTCTTCTCCACACAGACGCGTGCAGAGGTGCTTGTGTGGAAGGCGGACACTCACAGAGTTGACTGTGAAGATGTAAGGTTCTTGTCCTAAGTGTCTCTAACCTCGAAATGTGCTTTAAAGGACTGCACTTTACAAAATGCTGAGGCCATTTCAAATGAAGTTCTCATTTCCAGAACGTAAGGAAGGAAAGTAATTAAGCCTTGGAAAATGAGAGGGAGATGTCAGCTCTTATCTTCCTCTGGTGCTTTATGGCTGCCTTCAGTGACAAATTCAGCTATGTCTGAATAACGCACCAGATGGCCCAGCTGTGCAAATGTTATTGTTTTCTACCAATTCATCTCATTCCCACGGCTTCTCAAGGTCTAGCTCTTGAACTCCCAAAAGACACCGCAGCGTCTCCCCTCAGCTACGAGAAAGTAATAGGTTCCCCAATTCTGTCACAGAAGATTAATCAGATCTGTAGGTGAATTCCCAGGCAGACACCAGTGCTTTTCAGGATCTCCTTCAAATGCTGCAGGTTTAGATTGGGACACCTTATAGGGAGGAAACCGAGTTTGGTAGAAAGTCTTCATATGAGCAGGCTGAGAGACATTGCTACAACTGTCAATTAATTGATGATGGCAACTTTGTGAAAAAATGATCCCTGTCCCTTAAAGACCACACTGTCATCTCTCTTTGCGCAACTGCCCTCACTGGTGTTCTGGGTAATTGCTTGCCTGTTGCCGAATGAGCATACCGGTCACTCACAGGCACTAGTATTCCCAGCCATCTGTACCCTGAAAGACAAGCAGTAAGAACCCACGCACTGTGACTTACAGCCTAATAATTAGCATCTTGTGCATTAAGAAATGCAAAGCTGAGGGCTACGTAGCCATCCAAACAGTTAAGCATGAATTAACGCACCGTAATTCGGGGCCGGAAGCCTCCTCTATGCAGAAAGGCAGCTGTCCTTTCACTAGGAGGAAGAAACCAGGTGTGACCTAAAGGAGGAGCACACGCGTGCGTGTGTAAGGAAAGTAAGCACTCTGTAGCGCTCTAGAACCTTCTTACTATGGCATGGCCTGCTAGGACCCCACCCTCTGGGCTCTCCTGCATTTCACCCTTGACTACCCTGCACACTTCCTCTCCACCACGCTCCAGCCACACTTGTCCCACCATTGCTCCTCACACAAGCTACTCACATACACATCAGGTGGTGATGCATCGTCTCCTCTGCCTGGAAGACTCTTCAGTCAGATGTCTGCATGGCTGACTGCTCCAACTCATTGAATGACAGTGGTTTCTGAACAGATGTCTATTCTTCTGAAGAGACCAAGGAGGGTGAGCATGGAATAAAGACTGGAGTAATAGGACTGGGGAGATGGCTCGGCCAGCGAGGTGGTCATCGTGCAAGTATGAATACCTCACTTTCATCCCAGGTACCCATGTTAAAAAGGAGACTTGAAGGCACATGCTTGTAACCCAGTGTAGAGGGGTGGAGACAGGCAGATCCCTGGGTCTCACTGGCCAGCCAGCCCAGCCTACTTGGCAAGCTCCAAGTCCTAGTGAGAGACTCTCTCAAAGAACAAGGTGGATGACTTCTAAGGAACAATACTTCAAGTTGAATTCTGGCCTCCATAGGCATACACATGCATGTGTAAATGCTCCTGCACACACATGTATACCAACACATGCATGCACGCACACACACACACAAAACCAAAAAAAGAATAATGAAGACTGTCATGGAATAATCCTTTTGTACACTGTGTGAATATATGTTGGTATGATTGGTTTAATAAACAAGCTGACTGGCCAATAGCTGAGCAGGATAAAGTTAGGCAGGAAAGCCAAACTGAGAATGATGGGATGAGGAAGGGCAGAGTCAGAGGAGAAGCCCACCAGTCCCCAAGGAAGCAGGGCATATAGTAAATGAGGTAACAAGCCACAGGCCACGTGGCAAAGCATAGATAAGAAATATAGGTTAATTTAAATGTAAAAGTTAGTAACAAGCCTGAGCTATTGACCAAGCATAAGAAAAACACTATAGAGGTTTTTTTGTTTTGTTTTGTTTTTGCTTCACCATAATACATAATACAATGCCATTTTATTGTCTTGTTTCTTTATATGATACTACTTTTTTCTTCCAAGAAATTAACACTTTGAAGGCTTAAGCTAGATGTGCAGGTTTTATATAAACCATCATATCTGCCATGAGTTCATGAATGCAATGGTTCGGTCAGGCCTAACAAAAATTGTTTTATCCCAGTCCTCCCTACCTCTGACCCTTACAATCTTTCTGCTTCCCTCCCTCCCCACCACATAAACCTCACCCTTCATTATTTCCTTCTTCTCTTCACATTTGTTTTGTTTGTTTGTTTGTTTTTGTTTTTTGTTTTTTGTTTTTTGAAACAGGGTTTCTCTGTGTAGTCCTGGCTCTCCTGGAATTCACTCTGTAGACCAGGCTTGGCCTCAGACTCACAGAGATTTGCCGGCCTCTGCCTCCCAAGTACTGGGATTAAAGGTGTGCGCCACCACTGCCCAACCACATATATGCTATTTTTATGTCCATTTTAAACCAAGCAGCATTGCTATTTCTTGGTTGCTTATATTTAAGGACAAACTTTTTAAGAAGATTTATTTATTTGGTTTATTTATTTATTTGGTTTTTCAAGACAGAGTTTTTCTGTAGCTTTGGAGCCTGTCCTGGAACTCACTCTGCAGACCAGGCTGGCCTCGAACTCACAGAGATCTGCTCATCTCTGTCTCTCGAGTGCTGGGATTAAGGGCATGCACCACCACTCCCGGGCAAAGATTTATTTTTATGTTATTTAAGAGTGTGCCTGTACATCAATGTGAGTGATGTCATGTGTGTGTGTTTGTCTGAAGAGGTCAGAAGAGGGCATAAGACCATCCTGGAGCTGGAGTTACAGGTGGGGGTGGTGGTGGGGGGCACCTGACATGACTACTGGAACCTGAAGTCAATTTTCGTGGAAGAGCAGTACACACTCTTAACTGCTGAGCAATCTCCAGCCGCCATGCAGGACCAACTTCCTATCAGTGTTTCTTTCGATCTGAAGGAACTCCTTTGACATGCTTTATGCTAAGGATTAATTTTTTTTTCTTTTTTCTTTTTTTTTTTTTTCCAAAGGAAGTCTTCATTTTTGTCTTCCATTTTGACAGCACCTTCCTTTAAATTCTGAGCTGACTTCCCTTGCCTCTTAGCTTCCTAAGGACTGCATCGTCTCCTCGCTTGCAAAGCTCTGACAAGTGATGTACTCGATTCTTAGTTTACCATTTTTGGAAAAGTCTCCGCCATTATCACTGCCAACGTTTACCTGCTCCGTTCTCACTCCTTTTCCTTCTGGGACTCCTACGCTCATGTCGGTTGCTGTGTTCCCGTCCCACAGTGCCTGGACGCTCAGCTCTGCTCGCTCTCCTCCCCCACCCACTCTTCAGAGAGTACCGATTAGGCTGTCCTTCCCCCCGCCCAAGACAGGGTTTTTCTGTGTAGCCCTGGCTGTCCTGAAACTTGCTCTATAGACCAGGCTGGCCTTGAACTCAGAGTTCTGCCTCCTGGGTGCTGGGATTAAAGGCGTGCACCACCACTTGCCCGGCTATTGGTCTGTCTTTAAGCTTCAAGTTCACCAACTCTTTCTTCACATGTGTCAAGTCCACTGATGAGTCTTTCAAAGGCATTTGTTGTCTTGGCCATGTTTCCTCCTCTTGCATTTTTAAAAAAAAAATATTTGTTGATTGTGTATACAGTGTTCTGCTTGCGTGTACACCTGCAGGCCAGAAGAGGTCATCAGATCTCATTACAGATGGTTGTGAGCCGCCATGTGGGCTCTAGGAAATGAACTCAGGACCACTGGAAGAGCAGCCAGTGCTCTTAACCACTGAGCCATCTCTCCAGCACCTCCCTCTACCCCTTGCATTTTTATTTGACCATTACTTTAGGGCTCCATGTCTTCAATGAGATTCCCTACCTGGTTATGCACATTTGTCCTTTTTCTCAAAACTACCTTTTAACATAATAATCGGTTCTTTTAGACCCTCCCACCTTAGATGACTGCTGGTTTTGTTCTCAACAGTGTCTGGTGTGGTGGGGGGTGACGCGAGAGAGGTAAGAGGTTGTCCCCTGTCTATCTGGGTCCCGGGGCTGAGGCTATCTTTTAATTCTGCCTCTCTCTCATTTATGGACCACAAAAGAGGTCTCAAATGATGAAGGCCCCAAATGGCATCTTGTAGTTTTTCTTTTACTCATCCCCCAGCAACAAAGACTTGGGATTTCCAGGGTCTGTCGCTGTCTGTGTCTTAAGGCCTCAGTCCTCAAAGAGAAAAGGACTCAGTCAGAGGATCCAGGATTTTTATAGTAATAGTCACTCCTCTGGACATGATGGCAAACGTAAGCATTCTTTAGGCTCCTACCCTACTCTTAATGACCCTTGTGACTATGGTCAAAGCAAAAAGCCCACAAGTAGAGAAGCCTCATCCCTGTTTGAGTGTCACCCACACCCAAACTTCAGTAACTCAACCAGCCTTTAGTAAAACTCTTGACTGCTGGCAAAATGACCCAGCCTTTCCCCGAGCCTGACAGGATGGATCTCTCTCTCTCTCTCTTTCTCCCTCTCTCTCTCTCATCTTGTCTTTCCTCAATGCCTTACTTTCCTTAGACTTCAGGCTAGTTGATTTCTTTGTGAACTCAAAATTCTCCTAGATCCAAGAAAATGTGTGCTTTTAGTTAAGGATCTAACCTGTTCTTAATTGATGGGGATGGATGCGTAACACTCTTACCCGCTTTTACGTCATAGCTGGAATTCTAATAGTCATGTTTAGATTGCTTCTAGTGATGCCCTGTCCTTTCCCTGGGGACCCCTAACTTTCAAAGTCCATTACGCCCTACAGTTTTGCTAGCAGAGATCCTGCCAAAGAAGAAAGGGTAACATGCTTTGGATTCAGCCGCAGAAAGAGGCCAGTGCCTGGCAGATGGCCAAGAGATGATAAGAACTGTGATGGCGGCGGGTATTTGCAATCAAGGGTGAAGTGTGAACCAACAGCAATACACAAGTACTTCTTCCCGAGCTGGGGAGATTTGATTCGCAGGCATCTTTAATTTCCCACAGTCCATTGTAACAGAGGAGTAACTAATTTTCTGTGGCTACTGGAGAAAGGAAGGTCAGGGACGGCTATAAAGACATGGGCTACCCAAATTACAGAGAAGTAGTTATTGTTACAGCTGCTTGTCTTCACACCTAGCAGAGTCGCGATGAGCTAAAAATCGGAGACTAAGATAATCACATAGAGCTCACGAGTTTCTTTAGAATCCCAGCATCTACCCTTCACAGGACTCAGGAGAGTGATCTCAATTTCATCGCAATAGATGGTTTAAAATCTCGGGATATTTTGGAGTCTACCATCTTTAAAATAAATAAAAAGTTGGCTTACTGCATCATTCCATTAAGTATTCGAATGAGAAAATGCAAGGTTTAATTTTTATAATGTCAGGGAGAATGGGGGTCGAATTTCGGAGGCATCTCAGCACCTGAGTAATGTTTCCAATCCAGCAAAATCAGATGGTCTGATTTCTTGGCTCAGTGTTTTTGGTAGGAAAGGCAATTTTCAAGACTGAAATAGCAATTTCTTAGCCATCACAGAAGCTCTTAAAATCCATTTTTTTTAACTCCTATACACTACCATGTGTAAATGAAAAAAGACTCCTGAAAATACACATTTTTCTATCTTGAAAGATAACTCACTCAAGCATAAAGTTAATACAATTTATTACACCAAAAATAAAGTTGCACTGGAGCAAGCTCATAGCAGAGGGTAAACACACTTCACAGAGCAGGGTGGGACTGCTGGCCTCAGCCGCCTCCTTCTGTTTCAGCGGCTCCATGAACAACCCCTCGACTGCTCCTGCTGATGGAGGAGAGGGGTGGCTCCCTCAGGAGTTTCGAATTAGCTTAGACCCTTGAAACTTCAGTGTTAACCCCAAGCTCAGTTATGAGCGTTTGGTTACTAGGAAGGAACTAAAGTGTTCAGCCAGTACTTTAAATAAAAATAGTAAAATCAAGTCAGAGGGCTGCTGAGTCAGTATTCTCTGGTTCACAGTCTCAGTTGAATGAGAACTTACTAAGTACAAGACCTCAGGAAACAGTGTCTTCATGTCAGAGTAAAAATGTTACTAATACTGCCAAACGCAGAGCCACTGGGAGACTTGTACACAAAGCATTTAGCAGGCACTTAGCACATGGGACACCCAAGTTAGATTTTCACCATCACCCTTGCCGCCATCGACATCACCATCATCAACACCATCACTACTTCTACATCAAACATCTGGCCACTTTCTTGCTCCTCAATACCCCGAGTCTGTTCATCTGACACATTTTCAGTCATGTGCCAAGCTCCCCTCTAGAAGTTCGTGCACAGTAAAGTAAGAACACAGCATTTGTGATCCACCTAGCAGCAGGATCCAATGGATCCGCTTGATCATCTACATCCGCTTGAACTTGGGTTTCCTTTCCAACAACTAGTCAAGACCGAGGTTAAGGTGGGGTATAGTGGTATTCTATTTGTACTGAAATGTGATTTTATTTGTATGTTAGTAAATAAATTTGCCTAGGGGTCAGAGCTATTAGCAAGCCATAGCGAAAGCCAGGGCGGTGGTGGTGCACGCCTTTAATCCCAGCACTTGGTAAGCAGAACTAGGTAGATCTCTGTGTGTTCAAGGATACAGCCAGCATTGGAGACACACGCCCTTAATCCCAATACCAACCATAGAAGACCTGGAGGTCTGTACAGATAGGCAGTGACGAGACAGCCATGTAGTTGGGTTTACAACCAATGAGAAGGAAGAACCAGAACTCTTTATAAGTCAAACGCACAGGAAGTAGCTCCTTTTTTTCGGAGAGGTCTCTTGGCAGGAGAAGCTAGCTGGCGGAAAGCGGGTAAGACTCTTAGCTCTGACCCCTTGGGCTTTCATCTTTACATTGGCTCTGTGTTTCTTATTTAATAAGACGGTTGGTTACATCTACAGTGGGGTATCTGAGACACAGGTCCAGGCAGAGAATGCCTTCTTAAGTTCTGTACCAGGTACCTTGCTAAATATTTCACTCAATCACAGAGTTGAAGAAGCGAAGGGAAGGTAGACTATGTTTGTCTGGTTTGAGGAGCAGGATATGAAAACACTTGTCCAAAGACAAGATATGAGGCCTTCTCGGTCTTAAAGGAAATGAGAAGACACTTACCGGTCAAGGGTTGAGGTGTCCCATACAGGTTCATCAAGAGCAAGTGATGGATTGTGCTTGGAGATAACTGGGGAGACAGCAGTGAAGAGTACTGTGTATTGAGTTATTAAGTACCCATTATGTGTACTGCATGCTTGGTCATTGCAAATTCCTCGATCTTTGTAATAGTATAAAGAGTTAGTATTACTAATCCCCATGTCACCACAAAGTGATAAAGAGCTAAGCCCAAGAAGGAGAAGAAACCAAACCATATACCGTGTATTAATTGATTTCACTGAGGTTCTAAACTTCTAGTTGGGCACAGATCTTGCTCAGACTAGATCAAGGCTGCTAAAAGAGCCTGTTTCCTGGCTTTTTCTAACTCCTAGAAGGTGCTGCACCCTTGGCGTGAGGCCTCTTCATCCATCCCCAGACTCCGCAGGGCAAGTTCTCCCATAATGCACTCTGCCTCGGTTCCCCTCTAAGTCTAAGGATTGCATGGGTCCTGTGATTACATGGGTCCTGACTAGGAACCTTCCTTATTTTCACATCAGCTAATTATCAGTGCTGATTTCACCTGTAACTTTAATTCCCCTTTCCCACATGACCTAGCATGTTGACAGGTTCCAGAGATTAAGACACAGAACCCTGGGAGAGGAGACTGTCATTCTGCCTGCCTCACATGGCTCATTAGTCACAGACCTACTGGGATAGAGTACATTAGGATTTCATCCCAACTGACAGGGAATCACCGAGAGTTCTCAAGTACTAGAACAAAATAAATAAATCTGCATTTTACATAAACAACCCTTGGATCTGAATGTAACAAGGAATCGAAGAAGAAAAATGCAGATCATCATTCAGTAGGAATTAATGAGTCAGTCAGTATAGAAATGGAGAAAGGGAAGAGAATTGAAGAATGTCTCTGAGGCAGAAGGAACCCCTCCATTGGGGTATGGAGACGGATGGAGGGAAAGAGTTGCTAGATGAATGTCGACACTCTAGTTGGGAGGCCAATTTGTTTCTTACATTTCTATATCTGTTTTGATCATTATTCACCAAACACTTGTCCATATGTCAGAGTACTAAAATAGCTGGAGGTTTGGGGAAATTGAGATGATAACACAAAAAATCCCTGATGTTAAGGTTCTCACCTCCTGATGGATGAAGAAATGCACAGTAAACATAATAAATAAGTAACTACGGATTATAGGAGAATGTGGTTCTAGGTTCCAAGAAGAAGGAAATAGCAGTGTAAGTGTCTTCAGGAATACTGGTGGGGGGGGGGGTGTCAAGAAAGTAGGATACCAGTGTTCCAGGTGGTTCCAAGCCAGCCTCAATCAGAAAGTGACATTTAAACAAGAACTTGAAAGAGATGAAGGAACTCATTCCGTGGGAATCTGGGGAGGTTCATTCCTGCCAGATGAGCAGCTAGTTCAGAGTCTTGCAGTACAACAAGGCGATGTTTGAAATAAAATGAGAGGACCTGGGTGGCCACAGCAGAGTGAGGAAGGACTGGGAGGTGATTTTTCTACCCAAGAGGCAGAAACTGGCTTGAATGGCAATTGGACTCTACCAAGAAAAACAGTCAAAAGAAAAGAGCAGGGAAACCCCAGTGTCTAAGTACAGACAAGACATGCTCCATCCACATCTGACTCTTCCCTCTTCTTGTTGCCTTAGCTACACATGGCTTCTCTGGATACAGGATGCAACCAAGGATGAGCTCATGTCCAACCATAGGGTGAACATCTCTCCATATTTGATTGCTGCGGCAAGTCTTTCGGTAGGCTGTGAATATGTGTTGCTCCCATTGGCTATAAATAAAGCTATTTTGGCCCATGGCAGGGCAGCTTAGAGGCAGGCAGGAAATCCAAGACAGAGAAGAAGAAAAGCAGAGGCAGAAGAAACGCCAGCTGAAGGAGCAGCAAGATGCAAGCAGACTGGTAATGCCATGGCCACATGCAACTTATAGATTAATAGAAATGGGTTAAGTTATAAGAGCTGGCTAGCAAGAGGCTTGTCCTAGGCCATACAATTGGTAATGAATATTAAGCCTCTGAGTGATTATTTTATAAGCGACCGAGGGGCCGTGGGGCCGGGCGGAACCAGAGGAGTGCAGGACTGCAGGGCTGCGTGGGACCTGAGAAAACTTACAGCTACAGATCTTCAATATAATCCTGAGAGGTGGGCAGGCTGCATATCCGTTTTTACCAGCAAGGAAATAACCCACGATGACGTAGCTAGAAAGCAATAGGTGGGTTCTATCCCGGAGATCCCATCCCTCAGAGCCCTCTCTTCGGCTGTTGTTTCTCCATGCACGGTACCACTCAAAAGAGCCAATAGTATAGGAAGAAGTCCTTCCTGAGCCAGCAAGCGGGGCTCAGTGGGTAAAAGTGCTTCCTACATAAGCCTGAGTTCTAACCTACAGTGGAAAGAGAGAACTGGTTCCCAAAAGTCAGCCCCTGACCTCCACACGTGTGTTCTGTCTACATATCCCCCCGTAATAATAAAATAAATTATAGACCAGAAGTCTTTCTTATCTAAACAAAACTCTCTTCACCCCTCCCTCAAATCCCATAAACAATAATTGACCGCAGAAATAAAAAGTTAAGTGGTTGCCATGATAAGCTCCTTACATCTTTTAATGAATGAGCAAGGCTGTGCCAGCCAGCCACCCACTCCATCCATTCACTGGGTTTGTGCTTCCAGGTTAAAATAAGAGTTTTTAATCACTTAGTAAATGTTGGGTTCTGGGCTGTGACTTTTCTACATGGTAAAAAGGACTTGACAGCTGGAAAGTATGTGCCCCAAACGAAAAGTGGAGCCTTAAGGACAAATTGCACTGACTTGAAGTTTTGCCTCTGGAGATGTTCACATTCATCACTTGGTAACCATTAAGTCGCCACACAGTGGATGACACTCATCCTTTCTGCGGGGTAGTGCTCCCTCCGCAGCTAATTGCCTTCCATCTCTGGCCTGGTTCCTGTCAGTTTGGCACACCGTGATTACATACGGTAACAGTGTGTAAGGTATTAGCTTGTCATTACATATAAATGTGTCTAAGGAAAACTCATTTCCAAGAATCATTTTTGAAAATGAATCCAGGAGAGAGGTAAAAGCTTATTTTCTGTCTCCAAGGACAACATAAAATAACTTTGAGGCTTGTCATGAGAATCGTTTAAGGTGGGCTTTATGCCCCGTGGGAATACCAAGCACTCTGGGGTGGGCTATGAGGCCCAGGAAACAGTTGAGTTGGAGGCAAACAGCCTTCTGCTGCTGCTCCTGTGCCGTTTGCTCCTTCAGGATGTGAACAGCCACTTCCCATGGTTCTATTTATTACGTTATGGTTAATAACATGTGACCAGAAAACAATTCTTTAGTATTCTCCCTTTGGTGCCATTAAGTTTAATGTCCTTGTTTCAATAACACAGCATCCGTGCCTTGTCTGGCATTAGAATTTTTTTCTTTTATTATCTATTGAAGTAATAATTTAATTGCTATAAAATATACACTTTATACAACTCTTTCTTCACAGGGCTTGTGACGCTGCCAAGAGCCGAGCACGCTCTCTACGCCAGTGTCTCCCCAGTTTGTCCCTGACCGCTTTTACCACTAAGTAATAACCATGCCAAGTAGAAACACTGTGTCCCCAGAACGACAGCGCCTGTTTGTGGGAGGTGTTCAGAGGTGAACGGCAAATGAACAGCAAAATGACCACCCTCCCCTGTCATGGTCGCACACACAACAGCCAAGCCAGTTTTCCAAATCAAAAGTTTCATTATGAAAAGTAAAGAAAACGGATTTAGATGTTTACTCACCTGGAAAACGGATTTTTTTTTTTAAGGTGAGTTTTTAAACCTTTAACGTCTCAAGCGGTTTCTAAAGATCTGTCATTGCTAAGAAGTCTATTCTGGGTGCTAATGACAATAAAGGAAACTTGGGCACAGGTGCTGCCCTACAGAAGCCTAAAGGTCTACCACCAAAAAATTTAATTGCAAAAAGTTGTATTTCTAGTTTTTCTTCTAAGCATTTTTGTTTGTTTTGTTTCATTTGTTTTCTGAGACAGGGTTTCTCTGGGTAACAGCTCTGGCTGTCCTAGAACTTGCTTTGTAGACCAGGCTGGCCTCGAACTCACAGAGATACTCCTGCCTCTGCCCCACCCTCCAGGTGCTGGGATTAAATGTGTGCACCACCACTGCCTGAGTATTCTTAATCAAAAGATTTCAACCAGCCTGATGTATCTCTTTTTCAGGGTTGACTGAAGACAAGATAAAGTAACATATAAATAAGCCTGAGCTCTACTAAGGGCTCAGCAGACACTGGCCATCACCGTAGTTGTCTGAAATTAGCTAAGTGTGACTAGACTTTCCTGTTTATTTAACTGTTTGTTTTTTGAGACAGGATCTCTCTCTGTAGTCCAGGCTGTCCATTCTCTACTTTGTGTCTTAACATTTCCAGACCCACTGTGGCTCTCGGGGTCTATTCTTTAATGACTAGGTACACTCGGTTAAAGATGAACCACAGCAAGGAAATGATTCGGATAGAACCTCTTACTGTGATCCTTTCAACAGCTGAAAGTGATCTACATGGTACTTGCCGATTAAAATGACAGGCTACAAGTATGTCTGGTAACATAGAATAGCGCTTGTAATCAATGTGTCATTACATCACTCAGCTTGCCTATGACGAGAGATTAGTTCGGAAAGTAACGATGAGCACAGTGGTACATGGCAGGTGAGCAGGAGAGTGGGTGATTGCTAAACAGGGCCTATTTCTGCTTTTTATACCACAGCCACCACCCCCCATCCCCAAATTTCTTATCATTGACTTCCAAGACTGGGAGACCTTCGCAGAAGACTTTCCAGCCTGTCACCGGATGTTTAGCAACATTCTTGGCCTTTACCCACTAGATGCCAATAGCATCTCCTTCCACCCAGTTTTGACAACCAAAACTGTGTCCAGATATTGCCAAATGTTTCCTGGGGCCCAAAGCATCTCCTATAAACCACTGATATAAAAGCTATATGGATTTTTGTATTGGATTTTACACCTGGCAAATACATGTAATATTCGTAATGATTGTATATATGCAGGGTAGATATTCTTCCCCAGCCCTTTAGAGATGGGGGAACTATGAACCATTTCTGCTAAATGTGATGAAATCAAACTTTACATTTGAAGCCATCAAGATGACATGACAGGTCAAGTCAGAATAGTTTGATTTTCAAATTTTGCTTCAGTAACACAAACAGCAAATCCCTTGCTTAAAGACCACAAAAGAAATGATCATGCAGTCAGCATCAAAGAGGACCCCTAAATAAAGACAAGTGAGAGATGCAGCCATATGATTCAGAAGTAATTTTGAGTTGAATTCATTAGTTGTTGAGATAATCAAGTGAAGAATAATTCGCTTGTTCCTGCAGAGATAGAAAATGGGTAACGTGTGAATAGATGACTCCAGGAGGTGTGTGGTAATGTATCTTTAGGGGGTATGTGCACCCCACCCATAAAGTCTGTGCATCAATGTGGTTAAAGGAAAACACAGAAGATTAAACTGTGTAAAAGCCACAGCATTGACGGGCTTCGCGTACTAACATCTTGGGAAAAGGAGCCATAGTCTGCAGATATTAAGGGAGGTTTCTAGATTCCACCAAAGAGCAAGAATCCCGAGGAGATGGGAAATAAGACCAGGGACACCAGACATCCATCAGGGTCGTCAACTCACACTGAACCCTGTGTGCTGTGAGCAGACCCTTATTAACTTACAGGCATTCCTTTATAGGCTATGCAGATAGTAACACAGATGCCTGTTTGTGCTCAGGCTTTTTTTTTTTTTTTTTTTAACACCACATCAGAACTCAGGTTTAGACCTGAAGATGTCATCACATTAAAAACAATCTGCCTCACATGTGTGAGATAATAGGATTGGGGGTTAATGAGCTCATGCCTAGGATATCGATCCAAATGTGAATATCTGGTAATTGGCCATCATTCTACGTCAGCTTATAGCCAACTGAGGTGATGTGAATGGGCACTTTATTCGCCGAAACCACGACAGCTTCCCCCACAAAACCCAGAACTTGCTCACGGAACTGGACAGCTCCCAAACAGCATCCCCTCTTCCCCACCTCTCCCCTCACATCCCTCCTTCTAGTTACGCCCTAAATCTCTAGGAGAATGCAAGACAATACCCAGGTCCACCGTGATGCTTCCCCCAGCAGGTCCCCTCTGTGACTTAATATATAATCAGAGGCCTTCCCTTTGGCCAGCAAGTGTTGTTTTTATTCCTTTGTCCACCATGAATTCAGATTTTGAAGGATTTCATCTCCAACTGCCAAGCTTATTTAAGACAGAATTGCCGTAAAGGAATACCACATCCAGCTCCAATTTCCTGCCTCTCTATAGTAACATTCTCCGGTGAAACTATTTTCTGTAGCGCACCATCCACGTGCCAAAATAGAACCCATAAGCAGCATCGGCAATTTGTTCACATAAGCCTAGAACAGATTTTCAAAGGCTCTGGGTCCTACGGCTGGTGTATTACCTAAAGGAAGGGAGATTTTTCCAAGAGGCAAGAGGTACGAAGCTCTACCCAGTGTGACAGGACCCCTCAGGCCACCACCATGACCCACCAAGAGCAGTGAGTTGAGGAGCCAATTGCAGTGGACCGACCTGGACCTTAGAAGTGGGCGTGAGAACACTTATCCTACAGTAGATGCATAAGACGACGAATGCATGTTTCCCAAGTGACAGTGGAAATTGAAAAGCTAATGTTTTTAAAGGTGCCTGTCACCTGGTAGGTAGCCCAAGGAAACTCATTTCCTTTCAGCTATTCCAGTGTCGTGCAAGTCAACACTATGTGGGGTAATAATTACCCTAATCCTAAACCGGTAACACGGCAAACGTTTCCAAGCAAAAGGATTAGAAACCAAGGCAGAGCATCTACGGATCCCTGGCTGACTGCGTAGCTCCATTCATCCTCGCTTAACATGAAAGTGTTCTTTAAATGTGCTGGATAAACCCTCACTTCTGTACCTCTGAAATGGCTCGGCACTCTCAGCTCCCAGAGCGAATTTAGGACCCAGGATCAAACTGCAGGCACACAGGCTGAAGCCCGGTCGTCTTTGAAAATTCCAACACTAGGGGGAGACTCTCTCCTTCTCAGCCAAAGGTTCCAGCCCCTTCTTTAACCAACCCAAGGCTTCCGCACAAACCATGGCAAGGATCAAATTCAACAGCTGCTGAGAAGGCCTGGGCGGGCAGTAGATGCCAATTATGGGATGGATCAACGAACCCCAACAATGTGACAACATTTCTCTTCCCAATGTTGTTCAGACAATCCTTCTGAAGTTAAATTCAGAGAGCCATAGCCCAAAGACAGCTGTGGTAGAACATGCTTGAAGTCCTAGCATTTGGGAGGTAGAGGCAGGAGAAATGTGGAGCTCAAGGGGCATCCTTGGCTACATAGCAAATTCAAGCTCAACCTGAGCTACATGAAACCCTGCCTCAAAAACAAATGTTATCAATTAGCAACTAATTTTAATAAGGATGATAATAATAATTGTTGATTTAGTTTAATATAAAGAGCTGTTTAGCTGTTAAAATATCAATAAAAAATAACAGATATTAGTCATAACAGTAACAGTAATTTTCATACTGTGTACAAAGCTTTATGTGTACTTTCAGTTTTTTAAACTTTTCCCAACCATCTAGTTAATAGGCACTATTAACTTTTTTCTGTTAGAAAATTTATAGCATAGAACATGGTGTGACTGTGTCCTATAACTGCAGAATTTCAGGGGTGAAGGCAGGGAAATCAGGAGTTCAAGGCCAGCCTGGCCTACATAGTAAGTTTGAGGCCAGCCTGGGCTACATGAAACCCTGACTCAAAGTCAAAACTAAAAGCATAAAATAAAAAAATTAGGCCTATTTGGTTCATGTCTCGATTCTACCACTTGCTAGCTGTGAAACATGGTTGGCTAATTAACCCGTGTTCCTTAATTTTCTCTTGTGTAAGCGAATAATAATGGTACCTGCCTCCTTAGGCTGTTAGGGAGTCAATTGAATCCCTACATGTAAAACACGTTTCCAGTGCTTGACATAGTAAAAGCATGTAGCCCATCACCGGACCCAAAATCACACATTTGTTTGTTTGTTTGTTTTTATGTAATTATTTAGCTGCTAATTATACCAGGCACTGTCTTCGGCCTGAAAAGCAAGCAAGCAAAGCCCTTGTAGTTTGTTGGGAAGTCCAACACTGTATAATTCCAGTAAGGTGTGCTGAGTTCTATGGTAGAGAAACTAGATGCTTTGCAGCCCAAGGCAGGGAAGTCATGGCCACGTAAGTTTCCTGCACAGCCCACATGGGAAGCTAACTGCACTGCCAGCAGGAGTATCAGCGAACAGCAAGCCCAAGAACGCTGCCACCAAGGTTTGTGGATAGAGACTAAGCCTTTTAACAACCAGTCCTAAATTGGAAAACATCTGGGCAAGTCATTTGACCACTGGTTTTCCATACAATACCAATCTTTGGGGATAATCAGGAACAGAACTGAAGTTACTCTCTGGGCTTCCCTGGCCAGTGAAGGATCTTCAGGGGCATGGAAATCGGGGGATGGGTCAAGTGCTTAACTGTCACATTGAGGGCACTCTTCAGAAGATAGTGTCACGTGTCCATGCTGCCTGTGCTGAGGGTAATAAATAAACTCCCCACCCTGAATCATTAAAGAACATTCATTCATATATGGAACAAGTGTTCTCATCCCGAACTGATAAAATTCAATAAAATCATCTCCATTACACACTCATTGGAACCAATGAGGGAAATTTCGAACAGTGTAAAGCTGTAGAGAAAGTCACTAGTAATTCCCTCACCACAGCTGAGCTTTTTGACATATTTCTTTTCAGTCTTTATTTAAAGCACTGTTTCTCTTAAAATAGTTGCAATTATGGCACATAGCCCTAAGGCAAAGAAAATAGCCACTTCTCTCTGTGCGGCAGTGGGGGTATGCTACGTGACACTTGCTCTTTGCAGTCTCTCAGCCTGTCCTGCGTGGCCCCTCTCCATGCCCTGAGACTAAAGATGTGTTCATTCTGAGTGTACATATAAAAAAGCACTTCTCATATAAAATGAGCCTGTTACTGGGTTTGGAGCTCCATCTAGATCATAAAATAATGCCACTGTATGTGTAACCCCAGAACTCCGCAGCTCACCGGGTATCGAGAAAATAGTACAATTATTTTTGGCTGTACTAAATTATTATATGTATATATTACATATTTTAAATATTGCAAATGTTTCTGCCTTGCAAATGATAAGAGCCTTGGCTCCATTCTCTCATTTTGGAACTGAAAACCAAACTAGTTTAAAAAAATTGAAGCTTCTCTAAGACCAACTGCCTGCCAAAAAAGCCACAGATGACTATGGGATCTGGTACAGTCTGGAATTTGAACACTTTAAGGTAATTACCATTCATATCTTAGAAGCCGTATTTTATGCAAGTCACACAAATGGGATAATAGCAAAAACATTCTTTTTGTCATGGGTAGTTTCTTCAAAAGCAATGTTTTTCAACTTGACCCCTCCCAGCTATCCTCCCCCCTCCACCAGACATCTTTACTCCATCCCGCATAGCCAGTGTTAATGACCAAGACATGTTTCTAAGGACGGTGTGTACCATTCCATGACATTTTCCATATTGCTCGAGTCATGAAAAATCATAAATATACATATGGTGTGGGTTGTTGCCGTTTCTCAAACATGACTCATACCGCAGCCACAGTTCCCTAGACTTTTCTCTTTCTAGGGTTTCTAGGGCTAGAGATCAAATCCAGGGCCTTTTGAAGCACCGTACCACTGAGCTATATATACCTAGCCACCAGCTCTTGCTTTTGACTCTTAATGGCACAGTGCGGAAACACGTCCACGCCAGCTGGTTTTGACTCACCTGTGAGAAGTGGTCGGGTTAATGGTCAGATCCTGGGCAAGATTCCACATCTGGGACAAGCACCTGTCCAAGTCTTGAAGCCCTTGCAGGTAGGAAAGGCAACGCCATGCAAAGAATAGACACCGCTCCCGGCGAATAGATACCAAGGACTCTTCCAAGATAAAAGGAGTTTCCAGTTCTTGAACTGCAATTAAAACCAGGGTGGTCTCCTTGAAAAACAGTGTCTGCCCTTTCTTCCTAGTCCCCTCACAGACAGCTGGGCCACTGGCCCATCTCTCTAAGAGCCACTTAGCATCAAGTTTTCCCCCAGTCTCTGAGGTCCTTGCTAATGTTAAAATCTCATGTCCTGAGAAAGTTCCCTAAAGTCAGGGAATTCCTGCTTCTCCAGTTTCACGGTTCTGTCTCTTTGATTACGCCCCCTCAAAATGTGTGCCCTGGCTCTCCTCCCTGGCTCCTGCCAGCAGTGCTGGTTAATCTTTGCGGCCCCTTTGAGGTGTATCCTCTTCCTCCCTTATCAGGCCTAGCACACCCCAGCTGGGTTTGGCTGGGAGTTCACACACTAATCACACTGGCATTCAGGAGAGACAGAGGGAGTGACCCCTCAGAGGGACACTTCTTACTGTGGAGGCCAGGCCTGGGCAAATTATCACATGTGAGAGTGCCTTCTTATATCCAGAGCTTACCCCACAAACCCCCAACCTAAGCAGAGAATTAAGATCAGCAGTTCTCAACCTTCCTAACGCTGTGACCTCCTCATGTTGTGGTGACCCCCCCCAACCATAAAATTCTTTTCACTGCTACTTCATAACCGTAATTTTGCTACTGTTAGGGATCATAATGGAAGTACCTGTGTTTTCTGATGGTCTTAAGTGACCCCTGTGAAAGGATCATTCAACTGCAAGGGGTCTCGACCCATAGATTGAGAACCACTGCTTTAAGATTTTAACAATTTGACACATGCCTGTAATCCCAGCACTTAAGAGGTGAAAGGTAGGAAGATCAGTGGTTCAAGTCCAGCCTCAGCTACATATTGAATTTGAGGGCAGTCTAGGATACATAAGACTATACCTAAAAAAAAAAAAAAGAAAGGAAGGAAAACAGAGGGGACTGAGAAAATGGCTTAGTCAATAAAGTGCTTGCTGAGCAAGACTGGACCTGAGTTCTTATGACCAGCACCCAGGTAAACACCTGGGCTTGGTGACATGCACCTGGCTGACAGAGGCAATTTCACAGTTAAGAGTCAAATAGAAATGCTCAAAGTGGCCGGCGGTGGTGGCGCACGCCTTTAATCCCAGCACTCAGGAGGCAGAGGCAGGTGGATCTCTGTGAGTTCGAGGCCAGCTTAGGCTACAGAGTGAGTTCCAGGAAAGGCGCCAAAACTACACAGAGAAACCCTGTCAAGAAAAGAGAAGAAAAGAAAAGAAAAAAGAAAAGAATCGAAACGCTCAAAGTGATTGGGTAAAACACATTTCCTAAAGGCAATTGAAAAATGCAAGTTAATTGAAAGGTCTAGACAACCCTTACTAATCATTGTGAATGCTCCCTGCAGGAAGGTGGAACCCAGACAGGAAGAGGAAAATGTGGGCCAACACACACCCAAGCCTAACAGATAATTCTTAGCTTCTCTCCCGCTGGAGCGAGTTTGGGAGAATGAAGAAAAACTGGCATTAACACTTCGACCTAGTTCCTTTCTGTGGCTGTGATGAAATAATGACCAAAAGAAAGTTGGGGAGGAAAGGGTTCACTTGGCTTACAAGTCACGATCACAGTTCATCATCTATGAAAGTCGGGCCAGGAACTCAAACAGGAGCAGAGACATGAACCATGAAGGAGCGCTGCTTACTGGCTCACTCACGTGGCTGCTCAGCCTGCTTTCTTATAGAACCCAGGCCTGCCCGCCCAGGGGATGGCACCACCCACAGTGGGCTGGGCCCTAACATGTCAGTCAGCAATCAAGGAGATGCCCTACAAGCTTGCCCACAGGCCAACGTAATAAAGACAAATCCTCAGTCAAGGTTCCTTCTGCTCAGGTGACTCTAGTTTGTGACAAGTCCACAAAAGCTAACCAGTGCAGCCTTCTCAAGGAGCTCTCTCCAGATGAAAGAGAGAATAAAAGGAAGTAACCATCTTCCCTTATCAGAGACATGGAGCAATGCCTGTCTGCATTTCTGAGAGCAGATGTTTAAGTGTATACAACATCTGCTATCAAACATACCTGTATTTGACTTTAAAATTCATTGGCATTCTGGGACATCTCTGTCTTGCTCTTCCCCCTTTATGCGCCAAACAAGACAAGAAGAAACATATCCTTGGTCTCTTCCCAGGGAGCCATGGAAAGTGCAGCTGGATGTAAGCTCAGCGCTTAGCTGGCCTGGCTGTGGTACTTCACCATGGGGTCAAGGAGCCGAAGCCTGTAAAAGGGAAACAACTTGCCAACAGTCTCACCACAGTTACCTGCAAAGCCCGGCGTGATGACAGCTCCTGCCACCGCTCACAAATCAACAATGTGCCCACACTCACCCAGGCACCTGGTGAACGACACGTCAGATTAGCAAGGTGAGAGATGAAATTTGCATGCCTCTGTGCAAACATGTATGAACACCGGGGCGGTCCTCCTTCTGTTCTGCTGCCTCTGATGTTCAGATAAGATGCTTTCATTGGTTCAAAGCACTCCCCCTTCCTACCCCCCCGCCAATGTCAGTGCTGGTGACAAGTTTGGTCCCCAATAAACCTTTCTACCCATGGAGTGGTCCAGTTTTTTCACTGTGCCCTCGCTTATCTGTGGTGCCAAAACCTGGGACAGAAACATTGGGCCTTGAAAGGAAAAGTATCGGCTCAGGACCCCCAAGACCAAGTTCTCAGCACGAAGGAGGTTTACTTGCCACAAAAGGACAGAGGGCAGGAATAAGAGACAAAGACAGGAGATAGAGGGTGAGAGAGATATTTGTCCTAGAGGGACAAAGGACTGTCTCTGGATAGAGAGAAGAATGATGTGGCCACAGGAAAATGGAGATTCATAAAGGTAAAGGGGGAACCCCTGTGTTAGGATGAAGTGTTTAATTTTAATTGGGCATGTTAATTAGGTGAGCCAAAGGGAGCTTTTGATTGCTGGACCTTGGTAGTCAGCCTCAGGAGGAGGAAGTGGCCAAATAAGGAACTAGACCTTGATGGCTAGCTTTAGGAATGTGATCTAAGGGTTTTTAGCAAGGTAGAGGGGATTGGGGAGAAGGGTAAGGCCTGCCAGAGTTATGTTTGCCATGCTCAAGTCAGTCAAAGTCCATTCAGGCCCCCTTCCAAAGGGCCCTGCCCCCCATAACTGAACTAAACTGATGATTTGACCCTTCTGGGTTTGGAACATTTGCCAACGCCAGCTCCTGCCATCTACCATATCAACACCAAATTTTAGAGTCTGTCTCTCCAGCCATTTCTCTACTCCACCTACACTGCTCCTTTGTCCTCTCCGAGCTGCCTGCTTTGTCTCTGCCTCACGGGAGCTACTCAGTAAGTCACACAGGTGCTTCAGGCAGCTTCTCTCTGCCCTCCTGGACACTCCATCCAGTGGATGAGTGACAGCTGTCCACAAGATCTCTTCCCTTGGGGACACTCTTGGATTGAGACTGTCACCACAACACTTACCCTTTCCTCCCCGTGTCTCTGATATTATGCTATTGGAATCCTCCCTCTGGCAAGATTCCTATTTATGACCCTTTTTCTAAGTCTCTCCCACTTAGCCCTTGCTCTGTTCCTGGAATTCTTTACTGCCCCCTGTTCAAGGACGTCTCCTTTCTCACCTATTCTGTCTTTTGCTTGTTCATGGGGTTTGTGTTGTCTCTCTCCTTCACTTGCTGGAACCTGAACTAACCATGGGCTCTCATTAGACTCCCCAGCCCCTCTCACTTGCCTTCTCTAATCTTGTTCCTGCCTCAAACTCAGAGATTCCATTATGCCTCACCGTCTTACTGCAAGGGCCTGGCCTCAGTACAAACCAAATAATCAGCCGCAATGGCTAGAAAATGGCACACCCGACTTCCAAATTCTCACAGATTGTGACAACTTAGGCCACTGCAGAAGCAAATGACCTGAAAAGTTCCTCATCTCTAAGCCTCTCACTCACAATCCCTCCCTCTGGGTTCTGTCTTACAGAGATTCAAATATCTTTTGGGTATAGATAATATTAAAAACGTCACAGGCTGTCCTACTCTACTAAAAAGTCTGAGTCTGGAGATGGGATTTGACCTGCCCACTCTAGACCCAAGCATGTTTATTTAAAAGCTTCCTCCAAAGCCTCTGTCCTGGGTCAAGGTGGTCACCTGACTCTGTAACAGGGGAAAGGAGAAACAAAGTAAAACAGCCTTTAAGACACCATGTGCTTAAATACAGCTAAATGGTAAACCGTTTTCAATAGAAGTTACTAATGGCTAAGTGTAATGGCTGATGTTTGGTTCTCTGAATAACTCCCTCCCCTCTTCCCTTGGTTCTGTTTACTATCTTTGAAGCTTTTGCTGAAATGTCAACTTTCCTTACATCAGGATTTGTAAGATCATTCAGGTGTGGTTTAAAAAAAAAAAGTATGTAAAGTCTCTAGCAGCCAAAGTTATCTTAAAACTTGTAACAAAAAAGATTTAAAAAAAAAAATAGAGGTTTATGTAAGTTGTGATTAAGATGGGTAGGCATTCCCAGAGTGGAAAGGATGTGAGTTGTGAGGGTCTGAAGAAGTGATTTGAGGTTCCTTGGAGAGAGAATTAGTGAAATAACAGGATGGTCAATAAACCAGATGCTTCTCTGATGGGATCTCCCCTGGTCTCTTCTCATTGCCTGCAGGCTTTAGACCAGCATTCCAGACCCCATCCTTTTTTTTTTTTTTAGACAGAGTTTCTCTGTATAGCTTTGCACCTTTCCTGGAACTCACTCTGTAGCCCAGGCTGGGACTCAAATCTGTACAAATCTGTAGCTCAAACTCACAGAGATCCACCTGGCTCTGCCTCCCGAATGCTGGGATTAAAGGTGTGTGCCACCACCACCCAGCTCCAGATCCCATCTTATAAAGCCCCCAACCAACAGAAAGTAGCCAAAGGACAATCATCACCTTTTACCATCATCAAAAGCCAGAATGTTATGTCCAAAGCACCCCACCCCCAAAACAGCCATGCTGGTGGCAAGGTCCTAAAGAGAGGACTTTGGCCTGGTAAAGAGAAGTCTAAAGGTATAAGGTGTAAGGCAGGTTTCTGTTTACCAGGAATCTCCCTTAATCCATCCCCCAAAGATCAACTACTTCAGACAAGGGCATCTGGTTCCCAGTCAAACAGCTTGTATCAGCTCAAAGACCTCCACCCTGCTGAACGTTGTATAAAATCGGCTTGTTTTTCCACCATTTTATGTCTCTCTGCTTCTGAGAAATAGTTTTGGCCATTGATATCTGATAACTCTTTCTTTTTACCTGTGGAGTGGTCCAGTTCTGTGGTTTCACTGAGCCCTCACATACATTACCATGCAGGGGTCTTGATCAGTTTCTTTCCTATGCAGGTTAAAGAATGAAAAGGTAGGGAAGTTCTCGAACATAGCAGAGAGAATCAGCCAGTGAAGAAAGGCTTTTATTAGGGTGAGGAAACACACATACAGCAGACTCACAGAGAGAAAGACCTTCCGAAAAGCAGAGCAGAGACTCATGAAGCCAAAGTCTGGTCTCTCCTTGAAGGCTTTGGCCAAAAGTTTATGAGTGCTGTGAAATAATCCTTTTGTACACTGTGAAGATGTTTTACTCTCATTGGTTTAATAAAGAGCCAATAGGCCCCTAGCTAGGCAGAAAGAAGTTAGGTGGGAGAGCCAAACTGAGAGAATGCTGAGAAGGAGGGCAGAGTCACCAGCCAGATGCAGAGAAAGCAGGGCGTACAGAAAATGAGTTAACAAGTCATAAGCCATGTAACAGCATGTAAATGAATAGAAATGGGTTAAGTTGTAAGAGCTAGTTAATAACAAGCCTAAGCTATTGGCCGAACATTTATAATTAATAATAAATCTCAGTGTAGTTATTTGGGAGCTAGCTGGCTGGCAGGACAGAAACTTCTGCCAACATTTGAAGGGTTTTTTGTTTTGTTTTGTTTTGTTTTGTTTTGTTTTGTTGATTTTTTATGCCATAACTTAGGACTGGTCAGTTTGAAGAAAAACAAGATGGCAGAGTGGCCCACAACTGTTGTATAAAACATGTACTTGAACTTGTTAAGGTGGGGGAAAAAACCAGTTTTAAGCCATTAGGCTTTGTCTGAGCTAGGATGATAAGGAATAGCTGCCATCTTGGAAGTTCGCCATCTATATTTCCTAGTCATGGCCCCTCTCCCTATCTGTCTGCCTATAAGGAAATGGGCCTACCTCCTACTTTTTCAAAGCCACCATGCCTGGATGGTAAGAAAAACCTGGCTAACCTCAGCCCACCCCATAGCACAGGCTTCCTAGAGCTTTGAAGGACCTGTGTCCCCTGGGGTAAGAACCACTCAAACCTGCATGCCACTCCATTCAGCACATGCTCTCTGGAGTTCAAGGCCCTTAAATACCCTTTCCTTTGAGGGAATCTTACAGGTGAGGGTCACATGGAAAATGGTAATGTGATTGAATCTAACACAATTCCTTTAAGCAAATTTAAATATCTTATTATAAGAGATTTCGTATAATGATGGTTTCTTTTTTTAATGGTAGCTTTTTTTTATTTAAGGTTTAAAAAAACATGAAGGAGACAAATAGGGCTGTTCTGGAGCAAAAAAATGTATGAGTCTGCTCAAATACAACATGTCCATTTCTAATAGTAACAATAGACTGTGAGTTTCTGACAGACTCTTGCTTGCTGAATGTAATTCCATCCTTTCTACCCTATGACCACCAACATGACATACTAGTACACATCAGGTTTGGATATTTTAGAATATATATATATATATATATATATATATATATACACACATACATATAGTATATACATATACATACATATATACATATATATTCTATATATGCACATATATTACATATATACATATACATACATATATATATATATGCCAAAACTATTCTGGTATATAAATTAATTTCATGTAATAGTAGTTACATGAGTAACAATAATGTTAATAATCTCATTAACTGGAGATCTTTTTAAAATACAACAGAATCTTTTTAAAGTGCACATAGAATACTTAAATTTTAGAAGAATACTTGGTAAATTTTAGATGATGCTACTATTGTTAAAAACTGCCAACTACCAATTCCATGTGATGGTTCATAATTAGGACAGCCCACACCCACAAAAATAGAACTTCTGTGTGACGGCTTCCTCACATACACTGGTCATTTGTCTTCCGCTAACCTCTGCCATCAGACACACCTGCACTGGACAGGGATGTGCAAGCTGCCCCACTGTGTGCTACCATCATCCCGCCTCACATCCTGCCTCTGTGCCACAGAGTCTATTTGCTTGGGCAGGAAGCACCCAGCCTGGGAGTACAGGAGAGCGAGATCCCGGGAAGGAATCTCTGAAGAGGACAGTCTAGAATGTTTTCTGTGGGTGTTGCAGGCGGACTCTGCAGAACTGCGACCCTGAATCACCTTCCGAATGATTATCTACACTCAACCCCATGCCCCAGGCTCTGCTTCCCAAAGAACCTTGACAAGATAACCCACTGGATGTGGCAAGCTGACCAGATCTCCAGAACCCTCAAGGAAAAGTGTGAGATGAGTGGTTTTCAGAACAGAACACTGGGTTGGTTTAGTTTTCCAATAAAAACAGTTCTTTGAAAAGGAAGAGACTGGATTACCAGGTAAGGTCTTGACAAAGATAAAGGTCCTAATTAATACCTTGTTAAGGATGCCCTATAAAACTTGTGTAAAATCACCGTGAAAACAATTAGATGCAGAGAGAGGAGAAAGAGGGAAAACCCCAGGATCCTCATTCCCAGGCTCAGTATTGGAGGGCCGTGGGAATGTGACCATGGACTCTTTCATAACTCCTTGGATGTCTAATCAATACATGCCTGAGCTCTTTGGCTCAGTAGGGGCCTGGCCAAGTTCCAGAGGCTAATGGATAACTTGTAGGAATCTCTCATGAGCATTTGGCAGTGTCCAAGAATATGAAGGTAACAGCATGGGCTAGAACATTGAGAGACCTCAACAATTATAAGCGGTACAACCAAAATCAGATTGTCAGAAAAGCCCAAAGGGACCAAGGATTCAAGAGAAAACACTCGAGTATTTTCACGCCTTTGTCTTGACAGCGCTGACCACATAAAACTCAATAGGCACTTTGGAGCACTCACCCGGTCTGACACCTCAGCCCATAGTTAAGAAGTTTCAGAACTTGCCTCGTCTGAGCTAACATAATCTGAAAGATGGCTACTTCTCACTCTCTCCACTTTGTAGGTGATACAACCAATGCTCAAAGAAGTTACTAACATCTGCAAAGCGCTCCACAGGTGCTGCGAGTGTGCTCCACGGGTGCTGTGAACGTGGTTAGGCAGAAGGCTGAGTTAAGGGTTTCTTCCTACCACCCCTTTCCTCTTCCCCTCCCTCCCTGCTGTCTACTTGGACAACACCAACTGCCATCTTTACAAAAATTCCTAACTAACAGGACTTGTTCCCTGGATGAAGGCCTCCCTCCCATACCCCTTTGTAGGGAAGAGAGTTGACATGAGTCTCGGAAATAAGCCATGAGTCCAGGCTTGCATGGTTAGGAGAAAAGCTCTCAAAACCAGGTGGGCTATGGCGAGGTCTGCAGGGCAGGGTTTTTGTGGGATCTTAGATTAAGTAGATGTATTCAAAATGATGAAGTAGCATGATATGGCAACTAGCTGCAAATACAGTTTGTGTGCCATTTTTCCTGTTGGTGGAAGTGATTATGCACACAAATACATAACCTCTTGTTAACATCATTCATGATTTATTTATTCATTTAAGAAGAATGTTTTAATAACTACTTGACAGCAGACATTGTTAGGGTTTTTCATAAAAAAAAATCCATATCAGTTAGGAACATTTTTGCACTCAGTAATGAAAAACCCAAACCCAAGTCCGGTGACTCTACCAAAGAGGGCTTGATGACTTTTCACAGAGGCCACCAGCCCACCAGGTGGCTGCGATGCCACCCCAGATTCCGTTTCCCCAGACCCTCCATTTTCTCTCCTGAAAGGAGCGGTCGTTTATACTCACACCCTCACTTCATAACCACAGCATGCCTATTCCCACTGAGGAGTTCCACCTTCATTCCACAGAAGCCAAAGGAGACTGAGGAGGAAGGGTGCTGGTGCCGTGTTAGCAAAGCAATTCCACCAGAATTCCCTTTGTAGGTCATCCTTCAGAACCACATCATATGGCTACCCATAGCTTCGAACACGTACGACTGGGCAAATTTCCACTCCAAATAAAGCCAGAAGAATCTGTGAGTAGATCAAAGTAGAGAAGATGGAGTGCTGGTGAACCAGCTCTCAGAACCAAAGAGGCTCAGAACCAGGTCTCAGAAGGAGCCAGCAAAGTTTCTACATGTCCATCCTCAATGGCAGTGGGGAATGGACCCCAACCACAGGAGTGGTCGAAAGTTTTAAGAGAAGTCCAGTTTCTGACCTGGCTCTCAGCAATCCTAAATCTTCACACTTAGAGGAAGTGACTCTCTGACAGGACGTTTGGAAATGGAGACCAGAGAAGAGGCCAGGGCACCGTGCGGCTCCGGCTCAACACCGCAGTGCACAGGCTCCAGGTGCCGCTGAGCGCTGTAAATTATTAATATTGTGCCTCCATCTTAAAACACATCTTCGTTCCAATTCTTTAATGCTTCAGAAAAATCCAATTTTCACTTTCCTAAGTGGAATCAGGGCTGGGGGAGGGGGGTGGCTTACACTAGAAGAAAAAATAGCAGAAGATTGGATGGTTTCTCCGCTGCCTCCTCACTGCATTTTATAGAGTGAGGCTTCTGAATGTAGGTTAGGGAGCTATTAAAAAATTAAATAAGAGAAGAGCATCTCTTCTGCTATTGACTTGAAGATGCTCACAGCAGGGCAACATAAAAATCATGTTTATGGTGTCGCCTGAAGTCATACTATATCCTAAACCAGAAGCCTATAGGCAGATCAGGCCATTAAGGATGATTACCCATGTTATTACTGCTAAAATATTTATGTATTATAATTCTGTAATAAGGCATTTCAAGAGAAAATAACGTCGGGTTAAAATGCACACATTCACAAAGCCGCTGTGGCAGAACATCGGTTGGAGATACCTGCAGGAACAGAAGCCACAACCACCGACAGCATCATTCCAAGTCTGGACTTTGCCCGTCCTGAACCTTGAAAACCGAGCAAGTGAAGGCCAAAAATTAGCCATAAAAGCAACATTTGCTAAAAGTAAGAACAGGGCTGGAGAGGTGGCTCACCAGCCAAGAGCACTGGGTGCTCTTGCAGAGGACCCGGGTTCAAGTCCCAGCCCCCACATGGTGGCTCCTACCTCTCTAACTCCAGTTCCAGGGAACTGAATGCCCTCTTCTGGCCTCTGCATGCACCAGGAACCTAGGTGGTGGTACACAGACAAACATATAGGTGAACACGCGTACACATACAATTAAATTTAACCAATACTAGAAACATTTTTAAAAAAATAAGAGATTTGATATATGCACACGTGCTGCTTTGGTGTGATCTCTTTCCGAATTAAAAGTGTTTCTGCCACATGTTTGTTTTGAGGACTTCATTTGGTTACTCAGAAAAAAATTTGTAGACAATCTGTTCATCACAGGAGATGTTTAATACCAATTCTTCTTTTATGCCTTACTGACATAATCCCGTATCTTTCAAGATATCAGAGTGATCTGTAAAATAGTTTACTGCCCCTTCACCCCGCACCCCACACTGCTCCCTTTCGAGGAGCGAGGAGCGTGGGCCATGTTATCAGGTGTGCAGATAATGAAGTAGAAAGGAGGTGCTGCTGGTTTTGATGTATTTGTTTCAATGTCCTTGCTCTTCTGGCAGAACCACTGGCCCCCCAGGAACACAGCTCGCTTCCTGAAACTGAGGCCACCACTTTGCAACTCTAAGGATACAAAGTAGAACAGAAATAGCTCCCTGTGACCCCAGGACATTTGTAGAGGTGCTGCACCAGCCCCAGATGGCCTGTTTCCAGTCTTATTCCAGTGTGAAGAAAGTAAATCTCTATTTGACTTAATTGTTGCATTCAAGTTGTGTTATGTGTGATCAGTTGCTTTGAGGGTGTATGTGCTACGTAGGATGTATGTGTGTGCTGTGTGGGGCCACAGAGATATCAACCTCTCACCTCCTGGAGCTTACTGTTTCACCGGGGAAACACTAAACATGTACTCACACAGTGAACTACATAATTATAGCTGCTATGACAGAGTTATTATCACCGAGGAAACAAAACTCACATAATAAAGGTAATGGTCAAAGTGTTCATTGTTGTTAGGGGGCACAGGCCGATTAGGGGCTGTATTTTGAGAGAGCCGTGTCTCAATGAGAGAGCTCACTATCATGCTAAACTGGAGGGCTAGTTATCCTCAGGGATCTTCCTGTCTCCACATTCCTAGTGCTGTGATCACAAGATCATGACATCATACCTGGCAGTTTGTGTGAAAACTGCTGGGCATTGAACTCGTAGCTGGGCGGCAAACACCTCACTGATTGAGCTATCCTCTAGCCCCCAAATCCTTTAAAAAATATATATATATATAGAATTGAGACTTAGAGTAGTAGTATCAAAAGTGGGAAAGAGCCTTTCAGTGATGCGGGGGGGGGGGG
>CABHPP010110182.1:0-13693 GCA_902168425.1 Peromyscus attwateri | reverse complement strand
AGGGGGGGCTGAAAGTGCATACAGAGACTAAGGAATAATGCTTTAGGAGGCAGACAACATGGGGCATTTAGCCAGGGTCAGAGTGCTAGACCTTAGAGAAGAGCAAAGTCATCAGCAGAGGTGAAGTGTTGGAGCTTCAGTTGTGAAGAAAGAGTTCTGATGGTGTTATAAAGGATCAAAGGAGAAAAAAGAACAGTGACTGAAGGGGTGGGAAGCTGACTGGAGTCACCTGGGAGAGGTATCAACCAATGACCTCCCAAGGTCTGTTTTGGTGAGTGACGCTGTATTGGACCTCAGCCACTCCCATCTGTTTATGGACTGTATGGATGCTTTGGAGCCAACGTGGCAAGGCTGAACATTTGCCTCAGTGACCATTTGGCCTTCATCTGGACCTTTACCAAACAAATTGACAGCCCTTACTCTGAGAACAGCTGATAGTTTGGATGAAAGCCATGCAAATGTAGAAAAGAGATCAGTTGGAGGTGTATTTGAGACTTGCTGATAGGGGAAATTCAGAGGCTGGAGGACAGAGATGAATGGTGACTTCTAAACATAACATTGGGAAAGCAGGTTTGGGGGAGAAACATTCTATATGGGCGACCTTGACTTAAGCCTCTTGGAGGACACTACTCACAGCCTCCCAAATATGGAAAATACATGGCCTGGGGGCCTGCCTTGTAGTCCCTAGACAAGTGGTGTATAAAAAAGTCTCTCTGCTCCAACTGGCCATCTCTTGTCACCAAATGAAGCTTCCAGTCCCAATATTGGGTTACATCTAATTGAATTGTTGGCCAATGAAGTCCCATGGGAATCCCCAAACCACCCAGGGTGTTGCTAAGACTATAGGTTACTCTCCACAAACTGATGCCCAGGTCCCATTGCCGAATATGGAGAAGTCAAGCTGGTGCCTACATAGTGTCTTCACCCCTATGATCTATCACCTTTGGTACAGGGAGATACTCTGCATGCTACCAAAAGAGATATGTAAACACCAGCCCAGCCACAGATCCTTAGAAGGACAACGATGGTGCCCTGCCTGCAAAGTATGCTAGTACATGTGGTGGGAATAACCAACCAATATCTGATTTGATTAAAGGCCCATTCCACAAGATAAACCCCATAACTGACATTGCTTGGGTGACCAAGAACCTGAGACTAGACAGTCTAGAGATCTAGGGTAAAACCAAATACTACTGTTCTAAAAAACAAAACAAACAAAAAGTAGCAATAAAATGAACCTAATGACATTCCGCTATACTCATAGATCAAAGTCTTGCTCAACCATCATCAGAGAAGCTTCCTCCTGCAGAAGATAGGAACAAATACATAGATCCACAGCCAGACAATATGCAGAGAGTGAGAGACCTTGGAACACTCTGCCCTAAATGGGATATCCCTTCATGGCTCAGGGAACCCTGAAGAAGAAGAGGCAGAAAGAGCCAGAGGGGATAGAGGACACCAAGAAAACAAGGCCTTCTAAGTCAATATAATCCAAGCATGTATGAACTGACAGAGACTGAGGCAGCATGCATAGGACCTACACATGTCTGTACCAGGACCTTTGCTTATATATTATGACCCAATTTAGAGTTTTTATGGAATTCCTGAGTATGGGAACAAGTGAGTCTCTGATTCTTGTGCCTTCTCTTGGGCTCTTTTCCTTTGGTTTATTTTGTCCAATTCTAATGTGTTAGTTTTTGTTTTATCTTATTATTGTCCCTTAGAAGCCTGTTTGTTTTCTAATGAGTGACAGAAAGAGAGTGGATCAAGATGGGAGGGGGAGGGGGGAAGGAACTAGGAGGCATAGAGGGCTGGGAAACTATAATCAGGATAAATTATGTGAGAAAAAAATTTATCACAATAAAAGGAAGAAGGAGGAGGAGGAGGGGAAGAAGAAGAATAGGGAGAAGAAGAAGAAGAAGAAAACGAGGAGGAGGAGGAAGAGGAGGAGGAGGAGGAGGAGGTGAAGGAGGAGGAGGAGGAGGAGAAGAGGAACAGGAACAAGAAGAACAAGAAGAGGGAGAAGAGTCTCTCTGGACTGGCAAAATTGCTCCATAGTTAAGGTGTTTGCTGCCAAATCTGATGATCTGAGTTTGATCACTGGGTCCTACATGGTTGTGGGAGTCCATACGAGTCCAGCTCTGACCTGCTCCCACCTTTCTAAGAGTTCTTGGGTGGAGGAGAGAAGAATGGGGAAATATTAGGCAGAGAGATAAAGATGATAAGAAAGACAGAGACACAGGATAGCTTTGGGAGGGCCCTGGGTCCATACCCAGCCACCCAAAGCTTTATTAAAAAGGACTTTTTATAATATGCCAAGGGGAAAGGCAAAAAGACCTCCCCCTTGCAAGATCAAAGCACACCATACAGCCAAGTGTAGACCCTTCCAAACACCTGGTAACCATGCCTGTAGTCAAATCATCCCCTTATGTAGCCCTGCTAGGTAAAGCAAGCAAGCTCAGATTCTCTAACCCTGAATAAAGTCCCACTAGGAAACCTCTGTGGCCACCATATGGTGTAAGAAAAGAATGGACTCTCCCAAGTTGTCCTCTGACTTACACACACACACACACACACACACACACACAGTTGTAGTACACTGTTGTGAAAATATCTCTTACATTCAAGGAAACCATAACTTTCACTGAATATTACAAAGTTATTAACACACCTTGAGATCACTTAAGACGTAAAACTACTATCCCACTGTGTCCTCAGCCTGTTTGTTTAATGTGTCTTTAAGAGAACAGTATAACAACCAACTTCACTTGCCTTGAATTTCCCATATATTTTACAACCTAAACCAATACATAATTTTAATCTTATGTACTCTTCCATGCTCCTGACCTAGAGTAACACATGTGTGTTATGGTGATAAATGCCTAAAAAAGAAAATTGGTTGTAAGCAATTTTATAAAACAAATATCCACCATAAATGCTAAAGCAGCGTGTGACTACAGCTTGATGTTGATATAGCATTTGTTTGGTTGTTAACTGGGTCACTGGGTCAGTTGTAGTCAGTAAGGTTTCAATCCTTTATAAAGCTCTGTCAAAGATTTCTTTAAAGTATCCCTTATCCCTTCCCCCAACAAGAGTGCTATATCTGCTGTTCAATAAAAGAGAGAGCAAAGCCCTTTGTTGGGGACAGACAGACACACGGACAGACAGATCAATAAGACAGCATTCAGGAAGGCATGGGTTCAGACATAAAACAGAGAGATTACAGACAGATGAAAGAAGACACAGGAAAAGAAGTAGAGAATTGAAATCTGGTCTCCTTTTTGGTAAAACTTCTCCAAGGGGGAAGTGCTTTGATTTATTTCCCTTAATGGGTCACACACACACACACACACACACACACACACACACACACACACTAAATGAATAGATATAGTATAAAAAATAGAAATATTCTTCATATGCTCCAAAAAGCAGCTTTTTTTTTTTATGAGGGAGTGAGGGCTACATTTATCTGTATAAGAATGAGAACTTAAAATTCGGGTAGAAATTATACTGGTTTAGGAAAGTGGGATCAGTGGGTTCTCATCTAAAGTTCAGAGCTTCACCAGCCATGAGTAGTGGGGCTAGTTTTACAGTGACGGACATAAATTCCCTCCTATTGGAGGCCAGCCTTAAGTACAATTAGACAGCCATTGGTTGCTGCCAAAATATAAGTGCCACTGTCACACCACTGTGAGTATCTTGCCAGGCTGGTCATTGCTGTGGTTTGTAGGTATGATAGCTGGCTATTAGGACTATTGATTGCTTTTCTCTCCTAGAAGTTCAAATAGCACCTTTGGATACTGTGAGAACTAGGTCCTTAGGAATCCACAACTGTTCAAAATGCAAAGAACAAGTCTGTGGAGTGTGCATCTCCTATTGATACACATACAATGAAAACCCTAAATCCAAGGCTCAGGGCACATCGTGGAAGAGAAGGGAGAAAAATCCTAAGAGCCACAGGACCACATCTACTGCAAGATAGTGTCTTCTATATAAGAGAGGGAAGCTGCGTCCATGACATCTCAACAATATGGTTCCCTAAACAATGACAACACATATACATATAAGCTACACTAAATGGACACATATGTATATATGTAACAATAATAATTTTAAAAGAGATCAATTAGAGAGTTATAGGAGAGTCATGTGAGGATTTGGAAGGGGGAGGGAAGGGTAGAAATTATGCAAACACTCGAGTATGAAATTCTAAAAAAGATTAATTGGAAAAAAATCCTCTCATAGTTTTAGAAAAGGTATTTGGTTCTTAGTTGAGCAGATCTATTAGGTAATTATCATTTATATACGTTTGAAACTCACTTTTCAGATAACAACATTTTCCCCCAATATTTTTATAAGACTAAGCATCACCATATTGGCTCATAAAAATATCAACTGAATGGCCTGTTACAGTAACGAACAGCTGAGAGATGTTGAAAAGCTATGTTTCAGCCCATCTTTACTGTTCTCCACATGACTGAATTTCTCTGTTAAAATATAGGACACAAAGTTTGACAATAGAAAAAAAAATTAACTGTGAAAATCCAAGAAAACAGAAGAAATATGGTTGTTCTCTATTCCTATGCCAGAGAATCTCACTGAAATCTTCATGCCTGCTCTCATAAAAGGTCAGGTCATCAACACAAAAAGGAAGATGGCGGACCATCACGAGAGATGAAGTGCTGGAGTAGAATAAGATGGCTTAGTGCAGGTCTTCGGATCTCGAGAGTATGGCTGTGTTGACACCTATGGAGACTGTTGGAGATGGGACATGGCATCCATGTCTGAGCTGTTCTCCTTGGCTTACAAGTATTTCCCAGCTGGCCTCAAAAGCTTCCTGAACAGTCTGTCACAGCTTTCACAGTTGGACAGTCACTCTCGACATGATGGTTGGCAAAGTTTTTGCGGCTGCTGTGTTTTGTTTTCGGCAAAACTTACTGGAAGTTTCCCTTGTGCCTTAAGGTAAGACTATTGCTTTTGAGATGCCCATGTGACATGGTAAGAAATCGTACAGGATTTCTATGTTTAATGAGGGAAAGAGATGAACATCTCTTTGAAAAATGCTCTCCACCCGCCCCCTACCAAGCAGGGCTCATCTTAAAAGACCATGCCAGAAAGGCCTGTTTAAATGGGCTAGATCACTGCTTTCACTTTAATGACTGTCTTCAAGTAGAACAGAGCTCTCTCTGTGTAAAGCAAATCATTCCCAGCCCAGGCTAATGCTCAGAAAGCAAGTTTGTTTTCACTGTCTCTTGCATCCACCTGCTCATGGCGACAACCCCAGCCCCAGGAGGGACGGAATCTGGAGGAGTGTGTGGAACAGCTACACTGAGCTGTTCTCCACACTTTGAGTTTCATTTATTAGTTTTCTTCAGGAAGCTGCAAAATGTCAGTCTTTGAATTGAAGAACAATTAGCAAAACAGTTCATCTTTTATAACATGTAATTCAGTGCATTCCAAGGACCTTATATGGTCGTGTAACCTCCAGCAAATGAAGTCTGGAATGTTGGGAACACCTTGAAAAGGTCCTTTGTGTTCCTGGCTAGCCATCTCCTACCTTCCTTGCCCCCGGCTGCACGGCATCCCTAGGTCTGATTTCTAGTTCTGCTGTTTCTGGGCAAATGCATGCAATCATACAGCAAGGATCCTTTTGAATCTGATGTTTTTCATTTGACAAATTCTTTTGAATTCAGCAATGTTGTGAGCGTCTTTGTAGTTCATTTCTCTGTATTGCCGAAGAGTCTGCCTGTGTGGTCATAGGCATGGGCCACTACGTAGCCATCTACCCAGAAGATGTTTTCTTTTTTTTTTCTGACTTTGGGTACTTATGACCAGAGTTGCTGTAAGCATCCATGCACAGCTTTCTGTGTGGATCTAGCTCTTCATTTCCCTCAGATAAATTCTTCACACCAGGTTTTCCAAATCGTATAGCAAGGTGTGTATAACATAGAAAGAAATTGCCCAATGGTTTCCCTGAGCATCAGCTGTATAGTTTGCATTTCTAGCAGTGAACGTAGAATTATCCAACACCCTCCAAGCATTCAGTGTGTCAGCTTGCCATTGTGTGAGCGATCACACCAGGTGTGTGGAGGGCTCCCCTACTGATCTTACCGTTTTGTATTGGAGAAGATGCTCAACATGTCTTCACGCGCTTCTTTGCCATGTGTCTTGCCTTTGACAAATATTCTGCTCAAGTCTTTTGCCCATTATTGACTTGTTTAGTCAACTTTGTTGCTGTTTACAGTCCACTAACTCCAATTAGTGCTGCTCCTGTATACATGTGTGGAGGGCCACCCACTGGAGCACTGGGCAGCCTAGCAGAGGTCACGACCTTGAAAAAGACTGACCCTCCCTCTTCCAGCAGCTATCAACTACTAACAGCTCGTCAGCAAGGGGTGGGACGTGGGTGAGACCCCCTGATCCCCTACCCCACCCCACCCCACTCCACCCCCCATGCTGGAATTTTGACCAGGTTGAAACTGGCTTGATTTCTTTTATTAAAGCTTTTTTTTTTTTCAAAAAGTACTTGCAAATATCTCCTTTTAAAAATTCATTTTAAGTGTGTGTGTGTGTGTGAGAGAGAGAGAGAGAGAGAGAGAGAGAGAGAGAGAGAGAGAGAGAGACTGTAGGTTATGTGCATGTGAGTGCAGGTACCTGTGGAAGCCAGAGAGGGTGTTGGATCTCCTGAAGCTAGAGTTACAGGAATTTTGAGCCCTCTGGCACAGGCCCTGGGAACCAAACTCAGGTCCTCTGCAATGGAAGCAAGTTCTGTTAACCACTGAGTCATCTCTCCAGTTCCTACACTGTGTTTTAAGAGTCCTGTGTGCAATCTTTATACGAATCCCTTATTAGATGGAAATTTCATGAAATATACGTTCATAATACACACACACATCCTCCACACTCTCTCCTCACACTTGGTGCCACAGGCCCCTCACAGTAGTCCCCAGATCACACCCCTCTGCAGTCTGCTTTCCACAGTGCAGATGGAATGGGCTTCTGGGACTCTCTGCTGAGCACTCTGATTGTGTTATTCCCTTGTTAAAACACCATGTGCACTTCCTATTTCCTATGAAGGAAGGCCTGAAATTTTATGGTGTCCTGTCTACTGGAACAGCCCTCCCCTCCCCCCAGCTTAACGACAACTGACAGTGTAAGTGTCACTTTTGTACACAGACTTCCAGATTGGGTCAGGCTCCTTCTTTTAATGTTTCCTCAAGGCAATATATATTTTTAAGCACCCATCAATCACACACACCGATTTGTTCAGTGTTTGTTTGCATCATAAGAAAATGGACTTCATGAGGGCAGGAAGAAGGCTGCCTCATTCTTTATCCATCTCCCCGGGACCCCTTAACACCATGCTTGCTACAGACCAGGCATTGCTGGGTACATGAATGAGCACATGTGACCAGAGACAATTATTTGCAATTTGCATCATGGCAGATTACGACTCCTGGGCTGGTCAAGAGTGGTAATGAGCCAGGAGATGCCTTGGCTCTGATATCCTACCCAAGTTTAGATGCCAGATTGCCATTGGCACAGGCTGCCGTGGACAAGTTAACTAAATGCTCTGCTGTTAATCTCACCAGCAAATGGGGAGCGTTATCAAGGAATCGGCCAGGGAATTAAGCCATGCAGTCTTGTTTATTCTCCCCAGGAGTTTCTACAGCAATTTCTTTCCCTAAGTCTATCCATGCCTCCTCCTTTCTCCTTCACTCTCTCCTTCCTCCCTCCCTGGCTTTTTCCCTTTCTCCTCCCACCTCTCTTCCTTCCATCTACTTTTTTCACATGACCATGTAGCTAGGTTAGACTTGAACCTGTGACCCTCCTGCCTTAGACTCCCAAGTGCTGGTTTAATAACAATGCCTTTTGCTAAAGCCTCAGAACAGCTGTCCTGCCTGTGCCCTCCCTCTGCCAGAAACACCCCCCCCCCTTTTCTTGACAAAACATGTCTACTTATTAGCATTCTAGCTCAATATGTCCTCACATTTTTACCCGTTTGTTAGCAGGCTGAGTGGGACGTTCACTCCGTCTTGACTTGGGTTTGAGTGCACCTGGCTCTGTGGCTGTTTTCCAGTCGATGACCTAGACGGAGGCTCACCACTCACTGGAGGTGCTTCTTTCCTTTTGCCGGCTGCAGGGTTCCTGTGCAAAGTTGGCAAGCCCATAGCAATCGGTGATCTTTATTTAACGAATGAATCCGTTTACACCGCCTGTCTAGGAAAGGGTTGTTCAGACGTTCCTTTGCATACTTGTCCGTCTCCATCAGGGTTATTTTACACCTCATGTTGACAGGCTACTGTGCAGCCATTTTCAGTCTTCATCTTGTTGACATGGAGACTAACCATGGGATGGCTCTTTTGCTTTTCTGCACTGAGATAAGAATGGCATTTTCATAGTTCATTTGTTGAGGCTGAACATAGCAAAAAGAACATTAAAAATACTAATTGAAAAAAAGGCGAATAAAAAAGAATCAATTACCCAGGAATAGGTCTGCATCTGTTTAATAAATTGAAATAAAATCCAGAGTGGAAAAGCATCTGCCTGCCTTCCTCCCAAGACAGAAAGAACGAACCAAAGCCTCTAGGCCTAGATGACTTCATTAGTGGTTTCTACTAAACATTAAAAAACAAAACAAACAAAAACCTCATAACTTTATGCAAAGATCTTCTAAAAACCTGAAGGGGGGGCAGTAGTCATTAACTCATCTGTGAGAATAGCAGCATCTGGGGAGTTATACACTATTCCTCACGAAAACACACACAAAAATCCTCGTAAGGTATTAGCAAAACTGAATCTAGGGATAGCTACAAAGGAACACAGAATGATCAAGTAAGGTGTATCCTCAAGGCGAGTTCAGCTTCAGTAAACTATGTTAACAGTGTAAGAAAAGAAAAGCCAGATAGCTGGCTCAATGGAGACACAAAAGAGACCCATTCATGGAAGAAAACCCAGACCACAGCGAGGGAATTAGAAGGGAATGCCCTCCACCCAATAGTGTGCATCTACCAAGAGTATTTAAAACAAAGCAGAGAAGGGTGAGTGACCAGGTAGCTTCCCTTGATCAAGACCAAAGAAAGGTTTCTATCACATCTACATCCTGGCCCATTACCACTCTTGACCAGCCCAGGAGTCATAATCTGCCATGATGCAAATTGCAAATAATTGTCTCTGGTCACATGTGCTCATTCATGTACCCAGCAAATGCCTGGTCTGTAGCAAGCATGGTGTTAAGGGGTCCCGGGGAGATGGATAAAGAATGAGGCAGCCTTCTTCCTGCCCTCATGAAGTCCATTTTCTTATGATGCAAACAAACACTGAACAAATCGGTGTGTGTGATTGATGGGTGCTTAAAAATATATATTGCCTTGAGGAAACATTAAAAGAAGGAGCCTGACCCAATCTGGAAGTCTGTGTACAAAAGTGACACTTACACTGTCAGTTGTCGTTAAGCTGGGGGGAAGGGAGGGCTGTTCCAGTAGACAGGACACCATAAAATTTCAGGCCTTCCTTCATAGGAAATAGGAAGTGCACATGGTGTTTTAACAAGGGAATAACACAATCAGAGTGCTCAGCAGAGAGTCCCAGAAGCCCATTCCATCTGCATTGTGGAAAGCAGACTGCAGAGGGGTGTGATCTGGGGACTACTGTGAGGGGCCTGTGGCACCAAGTGTGAGGAGAGTGTGTGGCGGTCAGCCTTGAGAGCTAGCTTGTATTGAAGGAGCAAGTTCAGGGAAGAGAAACCCAAAACAACTCCCAGGGTTCTGATACTTGTCACTAGTTAGGCTGGAGACGTTCCAAAGCAGGGACAGTGTTGGGAGAGCAGGCGTAGCATCAGTTGAGGTGGTATGTGGGTGGCAAGCTCAATTTTGCCAGACCAAATAGGATCCATGCTGTGTAGCATCATTTAAGAACACAACTCATGAAACCAGGCTTCACGATTCAAACCCTGGCTCTACTATTTGACAGGTGTGCACCCAGTGGAAGCTGGTCATGCCCTCTGTACCTCAATTTCAACGTTTGTAAAATCTACATGATGGTATGGACCTTGGGAGATGATAAAGACTATTCTCTACCTTGGTAACTAAGCACCAAGATATCTCCATTGGTCACTGTACATACAGCAACTTTCAAATCTCAGAAAAGAGGTCATGGTAGAGCTACTGTGGGAAGGAACTTCCTGGCTTCCTTGGGACTGAATGAGGGGTGGGTCTTTGAATCAGAAGCAATGAATGCCCAGAGTAAGGACCTTCTGTGTTTCCTGCCCCTGTTGCACAGAGGCTGGCAATGTTTGAGACCTTTACTATCCTAGGTCTCTGTGTAGTCACAGTGAGCAAGCATGGCTTCCATGCCAACCTTAGTTAGAATATAACAACAACAACAAAAAAGTCTTTATCACTTTAAGCTATTTCAAATTTGAAGAGTGTTTATTGTTAGGGCACAACCTGGACTATGCTGACAGACATGTTAAGGAGCCACTTAATTATACAAATAACACAAACACATGTAAAGCTGTGGGTCTAAGGTAAAAGATTATATTTCCATTGTTCCAGGATCAAACCCAGGGCCTCAGAAATCCTAGGCAAGTGCTTTGCTGTTCAGCATCTTCCCCAGGTCCAAGATTTGGAATGTTGAAAGCCAATTTATTGTTTTCAAATGATTTCTCATGGAAATGGGTTTCGTCCTCAGTATGGGTCTAATGTAAGCTAAAGAGACTGTGTTTTAAAATAGGTGGGCTTCTAGCCAACTCATTGCTGCTGAGACATTAGGTCCTAAGCCACAGGAGGAGTGACAGCATGATGTTCAACTTGCCCGGTATTATTTGAAACTACCCAACCCAGATTTTGAGAATAGGAAAGGAAGAAAGAGTAGCGAGTCTTTCTCTGTCCCACCAGCCAGCTCCCAAATAACCACATGGAGACATTATTAATTATGAAAGCTCAGCCAATAGCTTAGGCTTGTTTCTAACTAGCTCTTACAACTTAAATTAACCCATATCTTTTAGTCTACATTGTTTTACATGGCTCAGTCACCTTTGCTCTGTAATGCCCATGCTGCCTGCCCTGTGTCCCTGGCATCTCCTCATGACTCCATCATCATCTTCCCAGCATCCTCTCTGCCCCTAAAACCCTGCCTAGCTATTGCCCGTTTAGCTTTTTATTAAACCACTCACAGTAACATATCTTCACCCAGTGTAAAGGAATACTCGACAACAAGAAAGGGCTCCTTTCTTTAATTTGGAAGAGGAAAATATGAGGAAGTGGCCCTCTGAGGACTGTTTAGCCACAGCACAGAGCAGGGATGCTGAGTTCCCCCTTGGCTCACTTTAAGAAAGAAGTCCCATGGCTGGGGCATGAGCTGTCTCTTCATGAAAAGAGGTTACTTCCACTCAGAGTCACTCTGGGAAAGGGCTATTGGTGTAATTATTAAGGCCACTCCACGTAGTTCAAAGGGAGGTTTATTTAGTGGTGTAACTTACAAATGAAGGGATAGGTAGGTTGCAGGGTCTGGGAAAGATGGAGCGCAGTCCGGCGGTGTTCTCTGGAGAACTCTGCTCGGTCTACCTCCAGCGTCCAGGGTCCAGGAACCAAGCGAAAGGGCACATCGGATCTCGGGTCTTCAGGGTCCTTTCTTGGCCCCGCCTTGTAGGCGTGACAGTTACCGAAGCCTCAGTGGGGATTGGAACTTCCAGATCAAGGTTGGAATGGCTACCCACTACAAAGGGCAGGTTCAAAACTGGGTGTGAGACCTCAGACAGGAGCCACAGAAGGAAGTCCTCTGAGGGCTTAACTTCTGCAGCTGAGAGCTCAACACATCCAGGCGGCTTGGTTATTGGTATGAGAGTCTAGCATCCCCAGCAGGGCAGCAGGTGGCAACTAAATTGAAGAGGACTAAGCTGGGGAGAGAGGGATTCATTAGACAACCTAGAGATGGAGGGATGGCTCAGTGGTTAAGGATACTAGCTGCTCTTACAGAGGACCAGGGTTGGGTTCCCAGCATTCACATGGTGTCTCACAACCATCTGTAACTTCAGTTCCAAGGGACCTGATGCCCTCTTCTGGCACCAGAAATACATGTGGTGCATTAAAATGTAAGTAAGCAAAACACCATATGCATAAACTAAATAAAAAAAAAAATGACAGGCCAAAACAGTGGTCCACAACGAGTACTTGAAGAGTCCCTATATTTAACAACCAGCCATGAGTTCCTTTGATTTCCTGTGTCTTTCTGAACTCCAGCAAAGTTCTGGTTGACATACAACCTTGCTCTCAGTGAGGCTGGAAAAAAATTAAAGGAAAGGTCTGGGTCTGTTGTTAGCTGGTAATTGGAAGCATCACCTTGAAGTCACCATGGTAGGTAGGGCAAGCTGCAGTCCCTGGCCAGGGCAGGAATCAACAGGCTAGAACTGGAAACAGCCTGGGCTGTGAGCTTGTGTGAAATCCCCCTTGCAGGTGAGGCCCATCAATCAAGAGGCCCCAGGTTAAACTGTGGCCACCAAGATGTGGGTTCAGTGCCATCCTGAGCATTGACCTCTTTGGGACGGTGGAACTCAGGGAAGCTGGTTGGTCAAGTGTTGTGGGATATTTGTACACTTTGTGAAGATGTATTTGCTGTGATTGGTGTAATAAAAAGCTGAACAGCCAGTAGCTAGGCAGGAAGTATAGGCGAGATTTCCGGGGAGGAGAAAGAAGGAGAAGGAGAAATCAAGGCATGGTGAGGGGACATGGAGGAAGCAGGATGGGCGGTATGTGGTAGCATGTAGTTTAATAGAAATGGGTAATTTAAGTTATAAGAGCTAGTTAGAAACAAGCCTAAGCTATCAGCCAAGCTTCCATAATCAATAAGAAGTCTCTGTGTCATTATTTGGAAGCTGGCTGGCGGGATAAAGACTCGTTACAGTCAAGTAGAATTCCTTAGACCATGTGTCAAGTGGGCAAGGGTGAAACCTCTTCCAGACAAAGGGAGTCTGAGGGCTTTTAGGTAGGGAGTGAAATAGAAGATATTGGACTTTTACAGTTCTCTAATATAGAGATCAAAGGTTTGTTTTCTAAGAACTACCCCATCGAGAAAGCTATAAATATTGTTAAGGGAGTATTGTTTTGGTTGAAACAGTGAAGCCCCAGATCTGCAGACTTGGTTAGGTAGAGTGTAAGAGAAACAGAATCTCTATAAATCAAGAAACCCAGCCTCAAGGTAGGCAGTTCATTAATTAAAACTCACTGCCAAGTGCAAGATTTACACAACTCTGGATTGATAGATCTTCATCTGTTACCAAGCTTGTGCTCCCAGAAAACCCTGCTCTTCTTCCAGAACAGCAGGCTGGGTGGGTCCTCCCCCAATCCTCTCTGCAGCTTCCCATGTCTTCAGGGGTCTGGGCACGCTCATTTCATTTCACTGACAAGGTTCACAGCTGCAATCTGCTCATGTTACAGCTTTGAAGTGGCAACCAAGCAAATCTTACATTGTACCCACTTGGGAGTGAATATTTAAGCCAAGGGGGCTGAGGAGACTCAGAGAAAGGGACAATAGTGAATGCACCTCCTCTTCATGCAAGGAGATAAACAACCTGTAATCCCAGCACGCAGAAGGCTGAGGTAGGAGGATCACCGGGAGGTTGAGACTGGCCTGAGCTGCAGAGTGAGTTCCACATGAGTTTGGACCTTGCCTTAAAAAAAAAAAAAAAAAA
>CABHPP010110180.1:10196-22059 GCA_902168425.1 Peromyscus attwateri | reverse complement strand
GAGGGGTTGGGCTGTAGCTCAGTGGCCAAGTGCTTTCCTGAAGAAGAGGCCTGAGTTCGGTCCCCAGCACCATGGCCAAAAGAAAAATAATAAAGAAATAATAAAGTGTCATTAGAGACCGAACAACCCATGGTGTCTCAAGCCACATGTGCAAGCTACGCAGATAAACCCCAGAGTGGACGTACAGAAGGCTGCCAGCAGTGCCCCTGGTGGAAGGACTTGGGGGTATTTAAAAGCATTTATTTATTAGTGTGTGTGTGTGGACACGCATGTGGTATGCCATGGCACATCTCTGAGGAGTTGATTCTCCTTCCCGCTTCGGGTGGTCTTCCAGTTATCTTTAACTGGCAACCAACACAGCCCGGAGTCCTCGGAGAGGAAAAGCCAGTGTGCACATCTGCGGAGGTGTAGGGTGGAGGGGTTGTCTTGGTTGTTAATTGACATGGGAGGGTCCAGCCCACCGCAGGCGGCACCATTCCCTGGGCCGGTGGTCCTGGGTTATAAAAGAAAGCTGAGCCGAGCTGAGCCTGAGCCTGAGAGCAAGCCAGGAAGGGGCATCCTCCATTGGTTTCTGTTTCAAGTTCCTGCCTTGACTTCCCTCAATGACGGACTGTGACCTGGAAGTGAAAGCCGAATAAACTTCTCCCTCCCCTAAGTTACTTTTGGTCCACCATGTGGGGGCTGGGACTCAAACCCAGGTTCTCTGCAAGAGCAACAGGTGCCCATAACCTCTGAGCGTCTTTCCAGCCCTATAGAAGACGTGAGTCTGGGGATGTGACTTAGGTTTTCAGGCTTGTGCAGGCTTGACATGTATTCTGTCTTGATACAGGGTCCTGATGCGTTGTTCTCACGACAATCCTCCTGCCTCAGTCTCCCAAGTGCTAAAATGATAGGTGTGTGCCACTGGAAGGTGTTTTCACATCTTTAAATCCCATTGCCAACACTTTGGCACCACAGACATGGGTTGGTTGGGTCACTTTAAGCTCGGAGAATGGTGCAGAGTCTGGGTCTTTACCCACTAGATGCCGGAGACACCCTGCCCCCAACATAACCCCAAATGTCCCCAGACACTGCCACATGCTCCTCCAGGGACAAAAACCACTCTGGGCTGGAGCCACTGTTTTAAATGCTTTTCTGAGTTATTGGAGGTGGTTTAACAATAAGCATGCCATTGTCACCACAATCAGAAAAACAAACACTTTAAAGAGCTGTTGGCAAAGTCCCCTGTGGCTGGGCCACTCTGCTCCAGTGGAGATCTGCACCATCCCGCCTTCAACTCGAGGCTCTGGGGAAAGACTTGGGGCTTTGACCCTCAGTCCCCTGGGCTGCTTTTTTGCTTAGAGAATTCTCCCCTCAGACTCTGATGCAGAGACTAGGAAGTAGGAGTGTTGAGCCTCTCTCTGCCTTCTGCTGGTGACTGCTCCTGTTTGGGGGCCAGCCACTGCAGTCCTGCTCCACGGCTAAGCTGATTTTCTAAATGTCCCCTCCAGCTACAAGAAACCAGTTCTGTCTGTGGACACTCGACCACTCAGTGTTTGGGACTTAGAACGTATATTTGCATACTGACAGCCATTCCCCTGTCTCCTTACAGTCTTTGCTGTGCTCAGTGGAACACAGTAGAAGCCAGCTGAGACCAAAAAAGAAAAAAAAAAAAAAAGAAAGAAAAAGAAAAAGAAAAGAAAAGAAAAAAAAAAAGAAAAAACCCAACAACCCAGCACAGAGACCGAGAAGAGCTTCACCAACAGAAGAGGAAGTGGGTGGGCCAGGAGCTTGGCCTGCTGCTAGGTTTCTGTGTGTGACTAGCGAGTCTCCTCTGTGTTGTTAGTCTGAGCTGAGTTTTTCCCACTCTGGAGGTGGACCCTGGACCCTGTGCACGTCGGGCAGCACTCTGCTGTAAGCCATTTCTCGGCCCTGAGCTGATTCTATGCAGCTGCAAGCTGAGAAGCTAAGTCCACTGGTCCGCTCCTTTCCCCTTGGTCACTTCAGCGGTGTGTGCAGCCAAGACAGAGGTACAACCCAGCCTCGAAGACCCCGCTGCTGGGCGAGGAGTCATGGGAGAATGGTACACAAGGGAGAGAGAAGGGTGCCGTTATGACAGGTGTGGTCCTGGCAGGGACAGGGAGAGGAAATCCTGACAGAGCCATCCACGGTGAGAGGCAGGGTGTGGGGGCAGAGGGAGTGTGTGGGGAGCACAGTGGCTTCCACCAGGGGCTGCCTGGAGGGAGGAACTATTGGGGGAGGGAGCCTGACCCTAAGCCTTCAGGGACCCCACACAGATATCACAGGGATGTCTCCTGCCTCCTGGCTTTGGGTCCAGTGTGCAGCGCGGGTGGAGGAGGGAGGCTGAAGGCCTGCTGGGAGGGAGCACTCCAGTCTCAGGTTTCTCATTTAGAGGATGAAAAGACCAAGGTCACAGCACAGGTGACTAGTATCTTCCAACAATGTTCATGCCGTGTAAGCGACAGCGACAGAGGTAAAAAGCACTCTGGCTGGAGTCGGCCAGCGGTCAGACGGGATCCTGAAGCTCGAAAACCTCAAGTCAGTGTGTGTGCTCTGGAGAGATCAGGGAGGGCTTCTGGAGGAGGCAGCACTAGACTTCCCGGGCAAAGCCAGGAGGTGTACAAACAGTCTGTGCAAAGGCCCTGGGGCAGGCAGCAGTGTGTGTCCACAAAGCCTGATGGGAACAAACCTAGACAACAAGTCTATATGGTTCAGTGGGGAAATGAGACCCAGAGACACCAAGCAACCCACCCCAGAACACACAACCAGAAAGCAGCGGAGGTGGGACTTGACCCCACATACCCCCATCAGTCCCTCATGAGAGTCAGCCAACAGCTTGGTCCAAAGAGATGCTAGTCTGCTTGAAGAACAGCTGGAGATGTAACTGGCAACAGAGTCCTGTAGCATCTGGGGAGCTCAGGGTGTTGGACAGTGCCCACTGTCCCCAGGGTACCCTCATGGAGGATGAAACCCGGGCAGCCGGCTCGACACAGGGTCCGAGTGCTGATGCAGGAGAGCTCGGGGGCATGGAGGCTGGAGGATGTTAGGCCTGCGGAGATCTTATCTGGAGTTTGAACCCGGAGGTAGGACTAGAGAGAGTCTAGGCAAGGGACGACCAGGGAGAACTTGGGGTGCAGGAGGAACTCTCTGGCCACAGTGTGAACTGGATTCTGGGGGTGTCAGCATGGTATATGAGAGCAGCAGCTTTTGCTTGGTGGCAGGGTGGGGAGTCAGGGTCAGCCTCCACAGCGGGTGGCTGCTGGGCCAAGATGGAGGCAGCCCCCTGGTGTGACGAGGGCTCAGAAGTCCAGGCGGTGGCAACCGGCTGAAGTAGAGGTGTCAGGCAGGATTTGGGGTACAGAGCAGAAACAACGGAAGCTTTACCAGGGCAGGACATCACTGGCTCCGCTCTGAGGGGCCCCCTGACCATGTGAAGCATGGGTCCAAGTAGGGTAGGAACGAGGAGACAAGGAACTGCAAGGAGTGCAGGATGAGGTGGGGACTACAGGATGGGGTTGGCTGCAGGCCTTGTGGCCTGGTGGCCTGGTGGCCTGGTGGTGTAGCTCAGTGGAGACAGAGCTCTGGAGAGCCTCTCAGAGACTGCAGCTCCCTAGGTCCTGACTTTGGTCCCCAAGTTCTTTCTTCTCCACTGCTGTTCCCAGATCCTTGGGCAAACGTCTCTGACATCAAATGCTCCCACCATGGTTCTGCCCGAACACACCCGTCAGGGGCGACAGGATGACAGCCATCTTCTATAGGCTGCAGCCCAGGATGCCTAGAAGTCAGAAGAGGACAAAGACACAAACATTCTGAGACGCTGCCACTTCCTGCAGCGTGGGCAGCCCTGCCCAGCAGGCCTGGGTTCAGGTCCAGCTCCAGGGCTGGCAGCAGAGCCACACCTCTCTCGGGAGCCGGGGACTCAGAAAGAGGGGCTGTAGGAAGGACTCTGGGGAGTCGGAGACAGGAAGCCCTATTGCCCTCCCAGAACATCACCACCCACACACCCAGCTCCCAGAGGGTGACTGTGTGCAGGTCCCACACAATGACAGCCTGAGACACATCGCGGTCTCTGTCTCTGGTGTGGAAGGAGGCGCTGGCTGAAGCAAACAGTGCACCCATCTCACAGAGGCTGGCCACTGGGAGCCCAGTCTGCTGGTTCCAGGAATGGGTGCCCTCTATGTAACTGCATATCGCGACATGGGTGTGTGGGCTCACGCGGATCCGTCGAAAGAAGATTCAGAGGCACGTTAAGAATTTATTTAGCCTTTTGGCGGCTGCAGGCTCACTCTTCTCCATGCAAGGACAGCATCCTGCCCTGAGGCCTCACACTCCCCTGGCAGAGCCCAGGGCTGTCCTGAACCAGTCAGGGGGCCACGATCACCTACAGAACCTCCATGGACTGTCCCCACTCCACAGAGGCCAGGCAGGATAGGACACAGAGCCAAGGCTGGTGGTCCTCAGCATCCCGTGTTGGCCAGGGAAGAGGACTGGCGGTGGCAGCCCCCTGAGCATCTGTTGCATAATGAAGTGAGAATGAAGAATGCTGTTTGTCATCTAACAGGCAAAGCAGGACAGCAGCGCCTGCCTCCGCAGCAGCTGGGATGGCTCAGGAAGGCGATGCTGGCCTGAGGTTGGCTCTGCAGGGGGACAGGCAGGGAGTCTGGAGGACAAAGCTGTACTCCAGCTGCCTGTGGTGGGGCTGGACCTGCCCTTCCTGCCAGCCTGTCAGTAGGCCTTGCTCGCTCCAACCTCAGGATCTTCGCATCGATGGCTCTTCCAGGCGGGACTGCATGTCCCACACTTAGGTCTCCCTGCAGGCCCTCCGCCTCACCTTGGGCAGTCACAGCCCAGATGTCTCCTGTCCCCCATCACTATTCTGTCACGGCTGCGGTCTCTCCACAGCAGGCCATCACTTATGCGGGACTAGACACTGGAAAGAGGTCTCTCAGAGGTGGAACGCAAGCCCCCATCCCAACATCCTCAACACACAGTAGGCTCTCAACACACACATGTGATGTCATCTGAGTCATTTTGTCTCTTTTTAGCCCACCTCTCTCCTTGTTCCAGAGCTGAAAGGCCATTTCACCGAGGAGCAAAACGGAGGCAGTGTAGACGTCGCCCGTTTACCAGCCTCCAACTCAAGACACCTGCATGGACAGCCTGAATCTTACCTTCCAGTCACAGAGTCGAGCTGCATGGCCAGATGCCTGGGCACAAATCTAGGCTCTCACTGGCTGGGGACCCCCAGCCAGTGGGAGGCTAAGGCAGAAGGATTGCCAGTTTGAGGCTAACCTGGCCTACAGAGTGAAACCCTGTCTCAAATACAATCAGTTGGAACCTGGGGGAGACGGCTCAGGGGGTGAGGTGTTCACCACACAGGCGTGAGGACCCGAGTTCAAGCTGCACAATTCATGTAAAAATCCAAGGACAGCGGCGTACCCCTGTAATCCGAGCGCTGTCGAGGCCAACACAGGAGGATGCCTGGGGCTCGCCGGCCCGGGACTCGCCGGCCGGGGGCTCGCCGGCCAGCGACTTTTAGACAATGTGGAGCTCTAGGGGTGAATACACTGACATCAACCTCCACACACATGAGCACATACATAAGAACATGTTCATGTGTACACAGGCACACACACAAATCAATTTCATTTTTTAAAAAGACAACAACAACAACAACAACAAAAAAAAACCAAAGTGAGTGTCGTTGTCCTTATTTTACGAGTGGGGAAACTGAGGCATGGGACGATGATGGCACTTAAGAACAGAACTGAGTCTGAATCCCAGGTCTATCCAGGCCCAGAGGCCTCCCTGGCAGGGAATTTGCAGAAACAGGGTCACAGCAGCCTGCCTCCAGCCCGAGACCCAACTCCTGTGGGAGCCTGTGCAGTGGAGAGGCAGAGTGTGGCTTCCCTACAGCTCCTGGGCTGGGAGACCGTCATGGCGACAGCAGAACATAACAGCTAACATCCACGGAGCTGTTCCGTTCCTCTCGTCAACTCAGTCTTCCAGAGATGTGGGAAGCAGAGGTCATCCAAACACCTGGATCCAGCTGTGCCTGAAGCAACCCATCTCTAAGATGTCTTTTATGTGACTCACTGAATTCTTCTTGGCTTGAACTGATCTGTGTTGGGGTTTGGTCCCTTTCGAGTCAAGTTGGGGAATCTTGACTAACCCACCTGCCCTCCAGACTTTATCTAGGCTTCCATCTCGTCATCTTTCTGGAGCTGAGGGACACACCCATTAACTGTCCCATCCCTGTGCTGACTCACAGGTCCCTAGAGTTTCAGTCCTTCCTTCCCACATGGGTCTGCCACTTTCCCACACACCCTGCTCGGGACAGAGGGCGTGTGGGTGTGCGTGCCAATGTGTGAGCACGCCCTTGTTCCGGGAAGGTGCCCCGTGGGCTTTGCTTGGCTCCAGATCAGACCTCGTTATTAGGTGATGACAGCTAATATAGCCTGTGTCTGCCCCTGAAGCAGGTGGCCGCTTTGCATGAGCAACGCGGCCAGGCAGGTTTGTGGTCCCCGAGTCCTGAGAGGCCGACCAAGCAGAGCAGCAGAAGCAGAAACTGCACCCCAAATCCAAAGTGGCAGGCTCCCCATTCTGAAGTCAGAAGTATATCAACGTGGTTTATGATGCAAGCATTGGATCACTAGGTACGTGTGTGTGTGTGTGTGTGTGTGTGTGTGTGTGTGTGTGTGTGTGTGACGTGTGACTGGTTGCTGGGGGGGTATGTGGTGTGTGGTATGGATATGTATGTGTGAGTGTGTGTGTGGGGGGTTGGTATGTGTGGCGTGTTGTGTTGTAGTAGGTAGGGGGTGAGCGTGGTGTGTGTGCTGTGTTGTAGGTGGTGTGTGTATGTGTGTGGTGTGTCATGTGTGGTATAGGTGGGGAGTTGCTGCATGGGTCAAGTCTACACATATTTACAAAATATCCCACATAGGTGTCCTGTGGGTGTCCACACGTGTGAAGATTGTGCACTGCATTGCATCACCCACATGTGCAGAGCCCGGGTGTGGAACATACGTCTAGAATACACATTTGGAATCAATAGGGACGCAGAGTGCATGACAGCTGCATGGCAGCATGTGGGTGTATGGGGGAGGGGCTGAATGGCACAGGGTCCACGGGTGTGCTTCTGATTTGGGTGCATCTTCCTGGGTCCGTGACTGTGCACCACAGTTGATGTGCTGTGAGCACAGTCCTAGTCTCTCCCTGTCCTTTTCCTACAGTCCCCTCTCCTAGAATGTGGTTTGGGGCAAGGCCTCCTCTTTCCAGAGCCTCCTGTGGCTCCCACCTCACTCAGATAAAGTAAAGGTCCTTGGGCTGCCCCATGAGGCCATGCCTGCCCTGATCCTTCTTCGGGCCTTCTCCTACCCCATAGTACTCTCCCCTTTCCCTGGCTTCAGCTGTGCTGGCCTCTGTGGCTCAGGACAGGCCTGCTGCTGCTGCCTAGAGCCTTTGTACACACTGTTACGTTACCTCCAGCTTCCCATCCCACACCCCACACCACTCTGTCGGCTTTCCACGGCCCCTGCCTTGGCTCACATGGCTTCTCCACACCCCTCGGTCGGCTTTCCACTGAAGATCACTTCCCCGGCAAGCCCTCCCTCCCCTTTCAGCATCATCACTGAGCTTGGGGGTCCTTGGACCTCCAGCACATCACCGCCCCACTGTCTGCCCCTCCCACAACCCCCACTCTGAGAGCTCACAGTGTGTCTACTTGGTACCGGCCCTGCTCAGCATACAGTAGGTGCTCAGGTAGTGGCTGGTGAGCAGGACAGACTAGCCAGAGTTCAGGCCCCAGGCTCCCCTGGCCTTGCCTGCCCTCTGGACACTGGTCCCTTCACGGTGCCTGCCTGGCCTCCAGGGAAGGATCCAGTTCTTCCTTAATGCTCCATCCTCCCTGGAGCTTTTTTCCCTTCAGGCCCAGGAGCAAGGAGTGGAGGGTGGGCAGGGTTTACAGGCCTGTTCCCAGAGACCTGCCATCTGCCTTGGCTTACATGGCTTCTCTTCCTCCCCTTGACCCCAGAGATGAGGTGGGAGAGGGAGGAGAGCAGCTCCTACTGTCAGGCACACAGGATTCCAGAACTTTCTTGGATGGACCACGAACACCTGCTCTGTTCCCTTCCCACTTGCGGCTGGAAGTTACTAACAGAGCTCTTCCAACTTGCAATTCATCATTTATTTTTAAAAGGACCAAAGGGGGAAGTGTGGGGTGACGCCCTCCCCCATCCCAGGAGTTCTTGTCACTGCTGCGTGATGGCGGAGAGGCTATGCTGAGACCGTCCCCGTGGTCAGTGGAAGCTCAGCGCTGTCATGGACACACAGTGGTGCAATCGTGGCCAAAGTGCACAATCATATCTGAGCATCGCCACCACCATGAGAGCACCAGACCTGCGGTGGGACTTGCCAAAGGGAAGCGGAGGCCTCTGTGGTCACATGCTGCCAAGAGCTGGCCCAGGATTCGGGGCCAGTACTGACCCCACATCCCTGTGCCCACCGAGGTCCTTTTGACTCCCCGCTCATGTCCCAGTCCGAGGAAGGTCCACACAGTGAGTGTTTTCTCTTTCCTTGCTTTGTTTATCTAAAACAAGAGCTCATTCTATAGTCCAGGCTGCCCAGGACCTCACCGTTCTCCTGCTTCAGCTCCCAAGTGCCACCACGCCCAGCAGGTGGGCTCTTTCTTAACCGTGTTGCCTTTGATCCCAAAAGACCAGAAGTCTGCAGCCTGCCCACCTCAGAGAGGACCTAATCACCATCAACTGGCAAACTGGTTATTGATCTATCCTGATTGACAATGATCACTCAATGGTGAGTTCCAGAAGGGTGGGGACTTCCTGATGGTCACACATACAGAGTCTAATACGGAAGTATTTGATAGATGAGCCGGTAAGTTAAAAACAGAATTCTGTGGAGGTTGGAGAGATGTTTCAGTGGTTAAGAGCAGTTGCTGCTCTTGCAGAGAGCCCAGGTTTGGTTCCCAGCACCCACATGGCAGCTCGCAACTGTTTGTAGTTCCAGTTCTAGGGGATCTGACACCCTGCAAACATCCACACACATGAAACAAAAATAAATAAAATCTAAAAAATAAAACAGAATCCGAGCCAGGCCTGGTAGCACTGGCCTTTAATCCTAGCACTCAGGAGATCTCTGTGAGTTCAAGGTCAGTATGGTCTACACACCAAGACCTTGTCTCAAGGCAATCAAACAACAAAAGAAAACAAACCAAACAACAACAACAACAACAACAAAACACACACACACACACACACACACACACACACACACATCCACAGAGTTCCAGGCTGGAGATGTGGCTCAGTCCGTACACTGCTGGTCTAGCATGCTCAAGGCCCTGGGTTCCACCCCCAGCATCGACATAAACAGGGCATGGTGGTGCGTGGCGATAATCTTAACACTCAGGAGGCAGAGGCAATGTTGAGAGTTCAAGGCAGCCTCAGTTGTTTAGAAAAACCATAGTCCACAAAAAGAATTTCTGGTTTATCTTTCTAGCCTTCTCCCTGGTGCCCTTCTCCCTGGTAGGGAGAGTACATCCCTTTGCCCTCAATTGGAAATCAGATTTGACGTCAAAGGTGAGTTGGAATATATAATATAATATATATATTATCCACGGGGTTTTGGTGCTTTGACTGCAGGAGAGATGTGCCACCCAAGGGGGCTTTAGAAGTTAGGAACCCCTCACCAGTAGACCAGGTGTTTAGATTGCTCCAGGGAATTAGGGACTACTTAAGTCAGAAGTTTAGGCGATCAGAAAGGACATGGATCCCAGACTTGGGCTCTGTCCCCTCCCACTGGTTCTCTTCATTGACTCAGAATGGCTGCTGCTGCTCCAAACCTCACAGTCAAGCATGACCCGGACTTTCTCATCTGCTTCTTCCCTTTCTCTCTCTCTGAAGGCTCCCCCACTTCCCCACCCCAACCCTGTGTTCCTACAGTGACTCCCTTTCTCCCTATACAAAGGAGCCAGCTCTTCTAGAAACACCAAGTTCCTGAATGTTCCTCGGTGTCCTTTCCAATTGATGACTGAGGGCATCTAATGAGTACACAGGAGGTCTCTGCTGGGGTACATAAGCAGGGCTGGCTGCCTCTGTCTTGGGAGGTATGGAGACATCAAGGTTATCACAGTCAGGGCGAGCAGTGCCACTCACGTCCGGCTGGGTGAGGCCAGGGATGCTGAAGAAGCCATCTTGGGAGAAAGCCAGGAGTGGCAGCTCTAGATATATGTCCAGATGCAGAGGCTGAGAAATCCCAAGGTACGTTCTGGAAGGAAGGCTCCTGACATAGTGTTCCCAGCATGCTGAGGAAGAACTCGCTTTACAGGATCCTGCAGAGACTGGAAGAGCAGTCTGCTAGGAGCTGCGCTTCCCTGAGGTGTGAGGAATCCTCTCTCTCTCTCTCTCTCTCTCTCTCTCTCTGTATCTGTCAGTCTGTCAGTCTGTCTGTCTTTGTCTCTCTCTATCTCTGTCTCTCTATCTTGTTAACTGAAGGAGGAGACAATTCTTATTGTCCACAGTGAGTGGTGGTACGGTGAGTGTCAGGCCTCCCCAGCAAGAGACTTCCGGTGTATTCCCACAGGGGAGTGCCTCAAGAGGCGGAGGCAGGGTGGGCAGGGTGATCGTAAATGCCAGTCCTGTGCATGTCAGAATTCTGGGAACCACCTGCGCCAGAAACCTGACCCAGGGTGAGTTTTAAATAGAGAAAGTGAGGGGCTGGAAGACGGAGCCGTCTCCAGGGGCTCCGGGGGAGGTGGAGGTCTTGTCCCACAAGTCTGAGGACCTTAGTTTAAGTTCCAGAAGCCACACGAGAAAAGCTGGTTGTGGTGCCATGTGCCTAAATCCCAGCACTTGGGAGATAGAAATGGGGGAATCCCAGGGTCTTGCAGACCAACCAGGCTAGTCAAATCGGGGAGCTCTGGGTTCTGTGAGAGACCCTGTTTTAAAAACTAAGGAGGAATGCACCTGAAGGAGACACTTGACGTTGACTCTGGCCTAAACACACATGCACGCCTAACTGCACATACATGTTCACACCCAAACACTTATGAAATAAAAATAAATAAATAAATAAATAAAAGAGAGACTGAGTAAGAGAATGTACTGATGTGTGCTTTCTGAGGTGTTCAGACAAGTCTGCTTCAGGCACAGCTGGATCCAGAAGCTTCTAGAAGTGCTTCTGGGCTGGGCTGGCTTTCCTGTGTGGCTGGTGACCTCAGGCACCCATCTCCCCTTAATGGCACAGTGGCCACCCTGGCATTAGCACAGCCACCGCCTCAAGGCGCCTCATGTCTTCTTTTCAGGGGCTCGGCGGAACTGAACTCTGTGCTGAGTCGTATACCAGCCATTGTGAGCCATGGCCTGGGGCACTCTCAAATCTCAGGTCTCCATTTCGAGTCTGTTCAGGAGGCTTAAAGGTGTGCTGTGGGGATGGTGTCACCTCAGGGAACAACAACACTACCATCTCCAGAGACTGGGTGGGCTGAGACATGGACTCCAGCAAAGACCCTCTCTGGGCCCAGAAATGAATCTGGCATCTGTGTGACCTCCGGGGGAGGGGAGGTGATAAATAAGTGTGACTCAAAGTGTCTGAGAGAACAAGCAAGCAGAAGGGAGAGAGAGTGGGGGGCAGGGTGTGTTTCTGGGAATAAGGACCATCCCTTGGCTGGTCACATGGGGCCAAGGTCACAGAGGGCAGGTGAGGTGGATCTCAGAGGGCTACCTGGCCCAGCCAAGGCATTCACCCCTAGTCAGCAGGAAGTGGGGAGCCACCAGCATTTTAGAGCACAATGGAGGTGGGGTCTAGGATGGAGCTCACTGACGAGTTAGGGAAGAGGAGGAGCCAT
>CABHPP010110180.1:0-10096 GCA_902168425.1 Peromyscus attwateri | reverse complement strand
TGTGTGTGTGTGTGTGTGTGTGTGTGTGTGTGTGTGTGTGTGTTGGTGTTTTGCCTGCATGTATGTTTGTGAAGGTGTCAGATCCTCTGGAATTGGAGTTATAGACAGCTGTGAGCTGCCATGTGGGTGCTGGGAATCAAACCCAGGTCCTCTGGAAGAGCAGCCAGTGCTCTTAACTGCTGAGCCAGCTCTCCAGTCTCTCCCTGGACTGTCCAAACACACCTGAACCCCACCTCTTCCCACCCTTCTGGTCCCCACCATTCCCTCAGTTCCCACCACATCTCTCTCCCTAGGCAATCCCAGGTCCTTTGCACAAGTAGTGCCCACCGCTTGCAAGTGAGCTGAAAAGGCTGGTCCCTCGTGTGGCCTTCCTTTAGCCTGTGATCTCCACCTCCCAGCCTGATTGCTCTGTCCTCACCATGAGCCCCATGCCACCTGCAGATCAGGCGGAGCACCGCTGGCGAGGCCTTTCATTGCCTTCAAGGCTGGGCACTAGCAGGTCACAGGGAACAGAGGTCTGAGCTGCTACAGTGCCTGAGTGGGGCCCCTGGAGGTGTGCCCTGTGCCTCAGCAGGTCATCAAAAAGTGAGTCTGAGCTCCTCCTCAGTCCCTGACACCTCCCCTGAGCCACCCACAGCATCCGAGCATGTGGCAGCCAGGAAGAGTGACAGGCCAGAAAGAAGGAAGCAAGGAAACTATGGGCTTGGCCACCTGAGTGCCTCTTGGGAACAGGGGTACCAGGTGAGGAGGAAATCCTGAAATAGGGACCGGAAGGCAAGGGCATGAGGGGGCATTGGTAGGTAACTGAGGAACCTTTAGTCAGGGTTTCTGAGGGCACCTGTTCTACCCACAGGTCTCTGTCTGCTGTCACAGGCAGCTGGACCATGGCCCCAGTGACTCAAGATATCCCTAAAGCAATAACAGTGGAAGCCTCTGGTCAGCATGGACAGGTGGGTAAACTGAGTCCTGAATCCCTCAGACAAGGTCAGAGAGCTTCCTCAGATCACCTGCTTGAGCCAAACTCTTGGCCCAGGAAGCCCAAACAGAGCCAGAAGAGGAGAGGGAGCCAGAACTTGTCCCCATCAGACTTACAGCTTCCATTCAACACAGTGGGAGCCACCACCAGGTGGACAGCCACATTCCAAGCCCCATCCACTGTGTCACCTGACTGACACTTGTTATGGAATAATCTTTTTGTACATTGTGAAGACAATGTTGCTGTCATTGGTTTAATAAAGAGCTAATGACTAATAGCTAGGCAGAAAGAAGTTAGGTGGGACTTGAGGACAGGGAAAAAGTGCAGAGGATGAAGGAGGGCAAAGTTGCCAGGAGATGCGGAGAGAAGGAAGATGAAAATGCCATGTTAAAGAAAGGTACCGAACCACGTGTAGTACGTAGACAAGAAATATGGGTTCATTTAAGTTGTAAGAGCTAGTTAGTAACAAGCTTCAGCTATCGGCCGAGCATTTACAATTAATAATAAGTCTCTGTGTCATGTCGTTTACTGGGGAGCCAGCAGTTCTGACAAAAACTCCACCTACAGACACCTGTAGCAGGCCTGGCCTTGCATTACCCAAGCACGCAGGACATCACTCACTGTGTCGGCCTTGGACTCAGCTCACAGCCAGCCTTCTCTCAACCACTCTCAAGGCCTCAGTGAGAATGGGAGCCATGCCACAGTCAAGGCCAGGACAGTTTTGTTTTGTTTTCAAGACAGGGTTTCTTGTGTAGCCCTGGCTGTCCTGGAACTCGCTCTGTAGACCAGGCTGGCCTCAAACTTATAGAGATCCTCCTGTCTCTGCCTCCTGAGTGCAAGGATTAAAGGTGTGTGCCACCACCACTGGGCACTGCCAGGACAGTTTGGAGAGCACCAAAGCCAATGGGCTGCTGTCAGGGTTGGCAGTGATCAGGCACTTAGGCAACGGTGAAACCATCATTCCCATTTGGCTGATGAGACAACAGCACAGAGAGGCCAAGTGACTTGACCTGGGTAACACAGCCATTCAGCAGCAAAGACAAAAGTTGACCTAGGCCCTGTGACTTCAAAGGGCTCAGTCCTGTCTTTAGTGCAGGCCTCACTAGGACTTTGGGACAAGAAAGTCTTGGGTAGGGCAGGCAGCTGAGGTGGAAATATTGGGCCAGCTCCTCCTCCAACCTCAGAGGGTATGACTCTTCCCTGGCCTCGGTTGCAGCCTCTTACAAAATGGGCAACTGGCACTCTTGTCCTGGGGGCAGGTGTTGTGTAACAGTTTCATCTGAGATTGAAACGTTCTATCCTTCCCGGAAGCTGCCTGTGCAGGAAGGTAAATAAGACAACTTCAGGAAGTCCCTGAAACTGAGCAGATCCACTAGGCCCCTCCCTTCCAGAGTAAGAAATAAAAGCTGAGAGTCTCCCTCAGAAGGAAGCTGAGCTACAAAGACTCTGAGACCAGTCAAACTGCTGGAAGACATTTAGTCCAACTGAGGCACCTGGAAAGGACACTCTCCAACCTGTGGAGCTGCCTGCAGGCTGTGCAGTGTGCTCCGGGTTCCCAGCTTCGAGAGCTGTCACCCATGCTGGGGTGGGCTTTGGTGATGCAGTCATTTCTACTCTTGTGGGTGACCCCTCACCAATATTCCTGTAAGTGACCCCAATAAACCCATTGGTTCCCCAAGTTGGATTTGATAGCATCCACACTTTGCTCTGTCGTGGGCTCCCTATCTGAGGGGAGTAGATGAGCGTGTTGCATCTTCCCAGCAGCTTTATCACACAGCAGCAGGGCGCCCTGGCTTGCTATAGACAGCTTGGCTACCCTGTGAGTTCACGTCTCTCTCTGGCCCACAGCTAGATGCCATAAGACACCTTCATGTGTCGCTGAGCCCGCCTCCGGTGGCTGCATCTCACGTAAGACTATGCCTGTCTGTGACCCCGATGTCTTCTCCCTGCCCAGCACCTGGTCTCTGAGGTGCTCCGCAGACAGATGCAGGCAGATGAGCACCTGATGGACCGCACACGACCAAAACACAGAAACACACGTGCAGCCAGCCATATACGCATGCCAACCCCAGACACAAAAGGGGCCCAAGCCACAGACTTGCTCAGACACACCTTCCACAGGTGTGCAAGACCTGCGTGGGCACACTGGAACAGACATACAGGAGCCATAGGCCAGACCCACACACACATCACCCTCAGGCACTGGAACCTCTCCTTGCCAAGCGACCTGGGACATGGGCCACCACAGCCAGCCCTCCCAGAGGACAACGCCTCTCACACACTAAGGCGCACACAGGAGCCATTGTCAGCCTGGCGAGGGCGGGAGGGCACCTCCTCACAGGCTCCCGGCAGGTTGGCCCCCAGCGGGGGTGGAAGTTGGCAGCACCTCCTGCCTGCCCAGGGTCCCCTTGTTTCAGAGCACCCTGCCTCATCCTGTACACCTCTGCTCTCGCTGGCCATCCGCTCCCAACTCCTTGGCACTGACTGACCCTCCTCAAGGGTCTGTGGGGCTGATGAGCAGACTTTGGGCTGGGATTACACGGCCTGCGTACAAGCCCATGCTGTGTGACCTTGGGCTAATTGCTTCTGCACTCTGATCTGGTGTGTAGCTTAGGACAGTCAGAGCCTAGGAAATAGCAAGGTGTTGGGTACAGCCAGGCCCTGGGAGGCTGGACTCCCATCCTGGCACTTAGCCTTGGAAGTGGTAGCCATTTTCTAGTCTTCTCAGAGGTGGTCACTCACTGGCGTGCTGGTAGACAGCAGGCACTCAATTCATGTTGACCTCGGCCGTGATCTTGAAGGACAGAGGCTTCCACACTAGTTTTTGTTACTTTGACCATTCTAGGCCTAGAATGCCATGCAACGGGTACCAAGTAGCATACCCTAAGCTGTTCTATCCATCCGGGCCACGCTGAATACTGATAAGATGTTTGTTGACTGAATAGCAGATGGTAATTCAGAGAAGTCCTCTGCTGGTCCCAGACAACCCAGGGATGTCAGCTAAGAGTGGTCTGAAGTGTGAGATCAGCCCCTCGGGGACTGCGGCATCCCACCAGGACTAAAAAGGGGTATCTGTGATTCTGAGCAGGACATGGGGATGGAGCAGACAGAGGGGCCCGCTGTGTGAGCACCCCTCAAGGGGCTCAGATGGCCCCTCCCTAGGCAGCTGGCCCCAGAGCCGTCGGCACAGCAAGTCCTTTGATCAGAAACTCTTGGAAACCTGACTTTTTTACACTCTTCTCAGCTGGTCCTGATGGCATCTACCCAGGCACAGACCCTCCACCTACCCCATGGTGGTCCTCCAGTGCCCTGCGAAACACCAGGAGCACCCTCATCCCCCAGGCTCACAGCCCAATGTCCTGTGTCCCCTACTGAGAACCCCTGGCTGGGAAATAGCCTTTAGGTTCCCCAGTGCATACAGTAAGCATCAATGCATGGCTTGTTACTTCTTGGACAGATTAATCTCACTGACATGTCCTGTTCCAGTTTTCTGGAACCCTTTCCTACTCATCTTTGTGTAGCGAACTCCTATTCAAACTGCAAGACCCTGACAAGGAGCTGAAGAGGAAGCTAGGTCAGGCAGCTACTGAGGAGCCAGAAAATGACAATTAGCGCTGTTCTGCAAGGGCATTGTGACACCCTCCATCCTGTGACCCTATTTGTGACCGTTCTGTGCCCATTTTACCTAGTATTTCAAATGCTGCTGGCCCCTGATTCTGCCTCCCTCTCCCCCTTTTGAGACTGTGTCACGATGTAGCCCTGGAACTCACAGACATCCACCTGCCTCTGTCTCTGGAGTGTTGGGATTAAAGACGTACCCCACCATGCCCAGCTTCATTCACATTTTTAAAAGTTGTTTCAGGACCAAGCTGAACCTCAGAGGCCTCGTGAGTATCATCCAGTCAGCCTGAGAATGCTCCTAAAAGCACCTCCTTCTGGCATCTCACTGGCATCCATCCTGTTGCATGCAGCAGCCTTGGGGGCAGCCCACTGGCAGCTCTGCCGGGGGATGACGGGCAGAGGTGCTGGCCCAGCTTTCCAGCCCACCCCAGACGGGTCTGCCCAGAGCCCGAACCTCAGCGAGACCCCGGGAGAAGCCAGGGCTCACCATGGGGCTGAGACGCCTGATGCCTTCACTTCTCTGAGAACACACAGAAGGAAACTGAGGCCAGGCCAGGCCTGCTGGGGCCAAGAGGCCCACCTGGAAAGTCCCTCTTCTTCAGGACCTGGCTGGGTGCCGTGGTGCGAGGCTCCATCAGCTCCCATGCTTCCTGAAATAGAACTCTCCAGAGGCGACATGGAGAAAGCCGCTCTCCGGGAGCCGGGTCCTCTGTGCTGGGATTGGTGTTCCTCTTGTGTTAGGTCAGAGCCTGAGCCCTGCCAGCCCTGCCCAGCTGGGCTCAGCTGCCTGTCCCCTGTGCCACATAAGGACACAGTCGTAGTAGGAGGTGCAGAAGGGAGATTTATTCGCTGTGGCCATGTGGGGAAAAACAAATGAGGAGATGCAGTGATCCCTCCGCCCCCAAGTGCGTTTTCAGGGTCCTGTCATGAGTGAGGTTTAAGCAGAGAAAGGCAAGAGGCCTGCATGGCACGGCTGTCCTGGCTACGGTGTGGCCCTGTCCCTCACTGACCCATCATCGTCTGGCTCCAACCTCTCCCACAAGGTGGTCTGAGAGAAAGCCTCTTCCTGGGAGACAAGCCTTGCCCCTCTCTCAGCAGGAGATGAGGGGAGGGTCCAGGGTCTTGGGGTCCAAGGACATGTGTCTCTTTAGAACGTCCTCAGTCTCTGCAGGACAGTGGTGACAGCAGGGCTGTGGCAGTGGAGCAGGAGTGCAGGACAGGAGCCTGGGGCCCTCAAGGGTCTGAAGGTCCCTTGGTCGAGTCTCTCAGCCGGACCCTAGGTCCTGCTCCGTCGCCTTCGTCTTGGAGGCCAGGACTCCCTCTGGCTCACACTAGAGCCTTAGCCATCACGAGCTGGCAGCCTTGGCTCTCTGCTGGCCTCACCTTTCAAAGTGACTTAAACCCATGCACCATTTTAGGCAAGGTGAGGAGGCAGGGGAATACCCAGGTGCTTCCTGCCTGTGCTGAGTGACACCCATCTCCCTCCTTCCTCATCACACAACCCATGTTCATCCATTCTACAAACCCTGGCGAGTCTGCACTGAGCACAACTCTGGATTCTGCCCTTCGGAGCTCACAAGTGAAACATGTGAAACAGTCTCCCCGAAAACTGTAATGTCACGTGGGGCGACCGGCTGTGGAAAACACAGACTTGGGGCAAACAGATCAAGTCTGTAGGAAGCAAGCAAGTTAGAGGACAGCAGAAGTCTGACCGGTGGGTATCTTCAGGAACGAGGGCAACTCGAAGGGCTGCTGATGCAAAGGCCCCGAGGCAGGGGTGACCTTGGCCCCCTGGGGGAACGAAGTTGAGCCACTGTGGGCTTGAGGAGAGTAACTGAGACCCAATAGCAGAGATGGAACTGAAAAGGGGGGAGGGTGGGAACCAGGATGTCCTGGGAAGGGCCTGGCATGCAGAGAGAAGGTGGGGGCCATGGAAGAATGCTGAGCAGAGGAAGGCTGTAAACTGGCTTCTCCCTTTACTGCCTCAACGGAGAAGTGAGAGTCTTAGGGAGGTAAAGCCACTCACCCAAGGACACACAGACAAAACATGGCTGAGGTGAGATGTGAACTCTGAGACTCCCCAAAGCCAAATTCAGCAAGTGCCCACAAGGCAGGCATAGGTCAGGAGTCCAGCCTGGGCACTGGGAAGGCCTTCAGAGATGTTCTCTGGAGTCTCCTGGTCCTGCTGGCCACCCGCCCCTCCCCCTAGACCACCTGCCACACCCCACTCCCTGTGCACTGTGGATTCTCAACGGTGGGACAGAGACAGCCATTTAGGGGGCCCCTGGGGCTAATAGTGGGGAGGCAGGCAGGGGCAGGGGGCCCTGGGCCTCGGCTCCAGTCCCTTAGCTCGCAAGGCCATCACTTTCTATTTCTTGTAAAAGAAAGAGGAATCGTCAGGGAGGTTTCGCTCTGAACCAGCCACTCTCTTTCCAGTAACTGAGGGCAAGGAGCCCCTCCTCCACCAAGCCTGGGACTGTGGTTGGAGACACCTGGGCCTCGGCTCCTTCCCCTGCCCTCTGCAGGGGCTGTGGTATTTGGTTTTCCTTCGACACCAAATAGAAACCGGCCGTGAGGCTCTCCTCCATGCGGTTGGAGAAGAAGCTGGCTTAGGCGCCTGGCCGGGCCATGAACTTCTGCCGCTAAAAGCAGAGCTGCTTTTCAGTAAATACCATCACCGGAAAAGGAAGTTCCCTCCGCTGTCACCACCACCTCCAGCCTCTCCCAACTGCTGTCTCAGCCTAGGGGAGGGAACCAACCCCATCTCTACCTCTCCCAATGGCACCCCAGCCATCTGGGACTGCTCTGGCTGTTGGATCCAGACATGGGACACTGAGGACTAGATGCCTTTGATCCACCTGGGCCACGAACCTGACGCCTCAGTGATTGCTGACTCAGTGTTTAAAAGTCTCTTCTTCCCCCACTCCCCAGCCCTGAGATATTGGGGTTCTGGTGGGTGGAGCTACAGCTAGAGAGGAGACAGCCATCCCCCAGTAGCTTCACTGTGATCGGGGGGCTCCCTCCTCACCCTTGGTCACCTTGTTTCATTATCTCCATGATGGGGAGGGGATGACACCTCTGGGTGGAACTCGGAGGACAGAGGAGGGACTGGGGAATGTGGATGTCATTCACAGTCAGGGGGACGTTTGTTTATTTTATTGTGTTATTTGTTTATTTATTTTGGTTTTTCAAAACAGGGCTTCTCTGTGTGTCCCTGGCTGTCCTGAAACTCGCTCTGTAGACCAGGCTGGCCTCGAACTCACAGAGATCCACCTGCCTCTGCCTCTGGAGTGCTGCAATTAAAGGCGTGTGCCACCACCGCCCGGCAAGTTTATTTCTTTATTTATATTTTGCATGCATGTGTCATATACATGTCTGTTGGTGTGTGTGTTTGCAAATTGGAAAGGTGCATGTAGTAGAGGGAATGTTTGTGCACATGTGTGCACGTGTGTGCATGTGCATGTGGAAACCCAAAGTTGAAAGTCCAGGTTTCTTCCTCGGCCACTCTCTACTTTGTTTGTTGGGTCAAGGTTTCTCTTTGGACCCAGAGCTCACAGATTTCTGTAGTCTAGCCAGCCTGCCTGACTGGTGGGGGTGGGGTGGGAGTTGGGTGGCGGAGAAGTGGTGGGGTCTTTGGCTCCACCTCCCAATTGCTAAGATTAAAGGCAGCCACCATGCTTGCTCAGGGTGGCTTCTGGGGATCTGAACTCCAGCCCTTGTGCTTACACACCAAGCACTTTGTCCACGGAGCTGTGTCCCCAACCCTGCGAGGCTCGCTTGTTGTTGTTGTTGTTGTTTGTTTTGTTTTGTTTTGTTTTTGGTATTTTCGAGACAGGGTTTCTCTGTGTAGTTTTTGGTGCCTGTCCTGGATTTCGCTCTGTAGCCCAGGCTGTCCTCGAACTCACAGAGATCCACCTGGCTCTGCCTCCCGAGTGCTGGGATTAAAGGCGCCACCACTGCCCTGCTGTGAGGCTCATTTTAATCAAAGGACCAGGGCATGGCTCCGAGAAGCAGTGAGGCCGCCACTTCTCAAAGCTTCTGTTTCCCTGGATCAAGCAAGGACAGTGGACCCATTGTTCATGACAGTTGGGATAATGAGGACCTCAGGGAGTCATCCTCTTCCTGGTCTCAATGGCCCCAGAGGGGACAGACCACAGAGGAGACCTCCTGCACAGCTCAGGCCTCCCGAGCAGTCTCCTGTGGCAGCGCACACCTGAGTCCAGAGTGCAGGCAGGGGCCATGAAGTGGACCCTCTCATTAGCCTTTCCGCAGAGGAAGATTCCACGGAGCCCCCAGAGCTTAATTCAGCAGAGGCTCTCCAAGGACACCCTGAGGTCAGGCCTCTGTAGTCACAGTCTGATCTACGGCCCAGAAGGGATCAGGTACATTCCCTGAGCAGCTGCAGGAGGTGAGCACTATGCTCTGTGTGATTCAATAACACCCTCACCACAAATGGGGGAACTGAGGCCTGGGGAGGAGACAGGCAGGATACAATGTGGCTCCATCACCCCCCAGCACTGTGCCCCTCAGGTTTCTAAGATGCCTCTGTGTCCCAATGTTACAGTGATTCTCAACATGTCCTGGGCAGAGAGAGTCATGTCATGTCTTTATGAAATACCCCCTTCCAAGATTATTGCAGACCCACGTGCCCTTTCCCTGGCCTCCCACTACCCCAACCAGGACCCCTACAGTAACACCATGGAGACACAAAACATTCCACTCCTAACCAAACCGACTTCCCACCCCAACCCTGACCCTGACCCTGGAAACCACTAATCTGTTCTCCATTTCTATAATTGTGTGGTTTCTAGAATGCTCTATAAATGGCATCACACAGTGTATAACCTCTGGTTTCGGCTTGTTTGGCTCAGCATAATCCTGAGGGCTGGTGTTTGCCGTGAACTTCGATGGCATTTTCCTTGCACCCTGAGTGGTGCCCTGACAGAGAGCTCATCCCTATGTCACCTGTGGTCACAGGACACGGGCTGTCTGGGCTTTGCTGATCACGGTGCAGGTTTGAGGGAACACAAATCCCATCTCTGTGTCCAGGGCTCCCCTGCCATGCCTCGAGGCCACTCTTAAACCCTCATTTTGTTCTGGAAACATCTAACCATGCTACTGTCACTCCAGAAACAGGTGGGAGTCTCCAGTTGCTCGCTAGTCCTTGACCTGGAGTTCTGTCTTTTTAAAAAACCTAGTCAAGTATGTGCTCGTGCTGTCTGACTTTAACTTCACGGAGTCCCCGGAGCGAGGATGGCGGGCCCTTCCCCACCACTCCTTCCTTTCTGCTCTGTGTCTTGTTCACTTCCTATTTGGGTGGTTGTTTGCAACAGGGTCTCAGAGGGTAGGCCAAGCTGGCCTAGAACTTTCCATGAAGCCCAGGCTGGCTTTGAACACATGATCGTCCTGCCTCAGCCTCCCCAGGGCTAAGGTGACAAGCCAGTGCCACCATGTTCAGCTTTTTATCTCTTCGGCTTCGTGTAGACCAGGCTGGCCTCA